>JABUOV010000027.1:185000-190000 GCA_025617405.1 Perca schrenkii
TCTACTCTGCTATGTTTCAGACAGACAGACAGACAGACAGAGAGAGAGACAGGCAGGCAGAGAGACAGAGAGACAGAGAGACAGAGGGACAGAGAGAGAGAGAGACTGACAGACAGAGGGACAGACAGGCAGAGAGACAGAGGAACAGACAGACAGACAGACAGAGACAGACAGACAGACAGACAGACAGACAGAGAAGGGACAGACAGACAGAGAGAGAGACAGGCAGGCAGGCAGACAGAGAGACAGACAGACAGAGGGACAGACAGGCAGGCAGGCAGAGATACAGAGACAAGCAGAGAGACAGAGACAGACAGACCGACAGAGAAGAGACAAACAGACAGACAGACAGACAAAGAGACAGACAGACAGACAGACAGACAGACAGAGAGACTAAGAGACAGACAGACGGACAGACAGACAGACTGACCGATGAAGGAGGGCTGGAACAGCGTCTCTGGGCAGCGAAACCTCTCGTTGCCGATGGTGATGACCTGTCCGTCCGGCAGCTCGTAGCTCTTCTCCAGCGATGATGAGGTCGCCGCGGTCGCCATCTCGTTCTCAAAGTCCAGAGCTACGTAGCATAGCTTCTCCTTGATGTCCCGCACGATCTCCCTCTCCGCTGCACACACACATCACACACAACCTCAGACTGTCTTCACCTGATGAATCATCTTTTAATCTGACAAACAGATGTGTAATTCATGGCTCAATTCAAACAGGATCTAAACATTATCCGTCTTTTCAACCAGAACCTCCCACCTATCAGCACTGAGCTTTAGTTTCAGCCAATCAGTCTCTAATATCAGTGAGACGGTCTAGAAATAGAGCTGGATATCATCTGCATATAATGGTGTGTGATGTGTGTGTGTGTGTCTGTGTGTGTGTGTCTGTCTGTGTGTGACTGTATGTGTGTGTATGTGTCTGTCTGTGTGACTGTGTGTGTGTGACTGTATATGTGTGTTTGTGTGCATGTCTGTGTGTGTGTCTGTCTGTGTGTGACTGTATATATGTGTGTGTGTGTGTGTGTGTGTGTGTCTGTCTGTGTGTTACTGTCAAGCCAACCAGTCTCTAATATCAGTGAGACAGTCTAGAAATAGAGCTGGATATCATCTGCATATAGCTGGATATTATATCTGTTTCTGATGTGATGGAAGGCAGGAAATAACCCGAGATATTTTCGGCGTACCCGTGGTAACGAAGCTGTAGCCGCGCTCCGTCAGGATCTTCATGAGGTAGTCAGTGAGGTCACGGCCCGCCAGGTCCAACCTCATGATGGCGTGAGGCAGAGCGTAACCCTCGTAGATCGGCACGTTGTGGGTCACGCCGTCGCCAGAGTCCAGGACGATACCTTGGGGCGGGGGACAGACAGACAAGTCAAGTCAAGTTTATTTACATAGCAAATTTAAAACAACCAAAGTTGACCAAAGTACTGTACACATTGAAGTGCACAACACAAGCACTAAAATCAAGCAAAAGGAGGAAAAAAGGAAAAAAATAAAAGCAATAAATACAAAAAATACAGTACAATATCATATTAAGATGCTACAAACCCCTAAGAGCAACCAAAGGCCATTGAGAACAAATATGTCTTGAGATGTGTTTTAAAATTATCAATGGAGGGGGAACACCTGAGACAAAGTGGGAGATTATCCCAAAGCTTTGGAGCTGCCATAGAGAAGGCATGATCTCCCTTACCCACTAACCTCGATCCAGGAACAGTTAAAAATAATTGATTGGAAGATCTAAGAGGCCTGAAATTGGAGTAGGGGGCTCAGGAGTTCTGAAAAATAATGAGGAGCCTGACCACGACAGACAAACAGACAGGTCAGTCTTTGTCCTGGTAAAGTACCTGTAGATGAGCCAATATATCCCTTGTATGCTTCAGAAATTAAACATTTTAAAGGATAATTTGTTTGATTTTTCCAACCTGAACCCTATTCCCCCATGCATTGGTGTGTGTGATTAATGTGAACAAATTTGAATTTGGTCCAGTGTAGAATGATGTCACCAAGCTGTAATGTAACCCTACAGGACTAATGTTCAGCAGCAGTCAGTGTCCACTAAAAATTCTGTTGTTGCTGCTGACAGACTCAGATTATTATTCTAAGTGTCTGACAACATTATGGGATGGATCCCTACAGAGATAGACCTTTTAGTTAAAGAGTAAGATACTTTTAGTTTAACATGAAACAGCCCTGAAATCACCATCACCAAACTACACCAGACTCCATGTAAATAATCAGGACTTTTAGCGTGTATAGAGCCAGCATATCTCCACCAGACTCCATGTAAATAATCAGGACTTTTAGCGTGTATAGAGCCAGCATATCTCCACCAGACTCCATGTAAATAATCAGGACTTTTAGCGTGTATAGAGCCAGCATATCTCCACCAGACTCCATGTAAATAATCAGGACTTTTAGCATGTATAGAGCCAGCATATCTCCACCAGACTCCATGTAAATAATCAGGACTTTTAGCGTGTATAGAGCCAGCATATTTCCACCAGACTCCATGTAAATAATCAGGACTTTTAGCGTGTATAGAGCCAGCATATCTCCACATGTAAATGGGTGAATTAAGGGTTTATTTCAACCAAACCAGGGTGGTGATTGTTGGAACAGTGGAAAGATTAACTAAGAAGGACTGTGGTAGTTTTATTTAGTTTCTGTCCACTTTGAATGACGTGTGTTTTACAATGATAAAAGTAGTGATTATTTACATGGAGTCTGGTGGGTTTTGGTCTTTGTTAATATTTAAATCTTTATTCCCTCTGAAGTTACACAGCGAGGAAGACAAGATGAACAGAAGCTGTAGAAAGAGAAGAAGAAGAGAAGTGTGGTCCAACCTGTGGTGCGTCCCGATGCGTACAGAGACAGGACGGCCTGGATGGCCACGTACATGGCGGGAACGTTAAAGGTCTCGAACATGATCTACACACAAACACTCACATTAATATCTAAATATCAATCAATAACTGACCCAAAGCTGCTTTCAGTACAATTCAGTTTATATAAGAAGGAAAACACCCGAAAAAAGAAGCCAGAATTAGTTATTATTTCTCCTTTTTTTCTGTTTGTAAAACTTTTTAATAAAGTATATGATTGGTACCAAAAACTTCTGAAAAAAGCGACAAAAACGTAATAAAAAAGTCCCGTCAGAAAACATTAAAAAGAACTTAAAAAAAATAAAATAAAATGTTTTTAAAAAGCGAAAACAAACGTGGGGAAAAAAACACAAAAAATTGAAATAAGTAATAAAAAGTCCCGACAATTTTTTTTAAAAGATTAGAATTTTAATTAGAAAAAAGTGAGAAAACCCTAATTTTTCTGTTTATTTCTCATTTTCTCTGTTTGTAGTACTCTTAGCTGTATAATGTACAGCAGTACTACAGTATCAGGATCAGTATAAAAACACACTAAAGACGTTGGAAAAAGTGACAAAAAAAGAAAGAAAAAAAACGTCAAAAACATGGTAGAAAAAAATATGCCAATATGTTGGAAAAACCAACAAAAAGCTTATACATATGTGTGTGTGTGTGTGTGTGTATGCATAGTATAATGTACAGTAGTACTACTGTATTATAAGTACCTGGGTCATCTTCTCGCGGTTAGCTTTGGGGTTGAGCGGCGCCTCCGTGAGCAGCGTGGGATGTTCCTCTGGAGCCACTCGCAGCTCATTGTAAAACGAGTGGTGCCAGATCTGACCAATGACAGAGCAGAGAGTCAGAAACAATCCAACCAATCACAGAGAGTCAGAAAAAATCTGAACAATCAAAGAGCAAAGAGTCAGAAACAATCTGACCAATCACAGAGCAGAGAGTCAGAAACAATCTGACCAATCACAGAGCAGAGAGTCAGAACATTCTGACCAATCACAGACAGAGAGTCAACAACCTGTTGTGTGAATGCGGATTCAACAGATTTCTTTGGTCGCCTCTAACTTCTGCATACTTTCAGCAACAAAAATCATTCAAATAACAAAATGTTCATCTCTTTAAGCACATTATGGGTATTATTCAACTTGTTTTCAGCTATAAATACTTTTTAAAATATTAAGCTTTTTTCAATTTTTATTTTACATTAAAGTCAATGGAGCAATCTTCAAATCCTCTTTAGGCTTCTGAACTTTTTGAAATGCTTCTCCTCTAACATACTTTCACCTACAGGCGTCATTCAAACTTCAAATTGTTCACAACACCTTAAGCTATTAGAGTTGTATTCAGCTTTATAATATCTTTTACAGTTTTTGTGGTATCACTGTTTAAGTTTAGTGTTTTCATTCAGGCTTTTTCTGTGCTTATAATGGAGTGAGTACTGAATGACTTAGTGGGTGATGACATCACCAGAGTGGGAACCCTTGGAAAGTTGTCTCATTATTCTTCTTATTTTTATTCTTATTATTATTCAACTGTTTAACTCTCTCTCTCTGTTGTCCTCGCGTCAAATTCAACCCATTTCTATATCACAAAATTGGGTTTCTTTCAATCAAATTGTTAAAAAAAATGGTTCCATACAACACTCTTCACAAGTAAAATAATTGATCAGTTTACTACTTTTTGACCCAAGAAATCTGGGCGGTTTTGTGTGTGTTTGACCTGGAAACACAATCTTTATCTGGCCAACAACTGCTGGTATATAATCCTACATTTCCAATGAGCACTATGTTGTGACGTGTCGGATAAGTGGCTAGCATGCGGTTTCAATGACGAGCTATGGTGAAACGGAGAAGGCAAACGGCGGAGAATTAATTAAGTTAGTTGGGAAAGCTGGGATGATGTGTGTGTTGCTGACCTTCTCCATGTCGTCCCAGTTGGTGATGATTCCGTGTTCAATGGGATATTTCAGCGTCAGGATTCCTCGTTTACTCTGAGCCTCGTCTCCTACGTAGCTGTCCTTCTGCCCCCATGCCCACCATCACTCCCTATGGGGGGGGCAAGGGGGGAGGCAGGGGGGAGATAGAGAGAGAGAGAGAGAGAGAGAGAGAGAGAGAGAGAG
>JABUOV010000027.1:200000-230000 GCA_025617405.1 Perca schrenkii
CTTAATTGTAAGTCGCTTTGGATAAAAGCGTCAGCTAAATGACATGTAATGTAATGTACTTCCACCCAATATAGTCCCAAGTCAATACCTGCCTAGGAAATCATCTAGTCTTAATCTGCATTGCTATTTTTACTTGTGAATACGCAGGCCACAAGAAGTAATTGGGTTTTGTTTTTGTTGTTGTTGGGGTCACTTTTACTCACGACATGCTAACGGCAACAAAGGATTCGATTCATTACGCTAAGCTAAGCTAGCGGCGGCGGCGGCGGCGGCAGACTAAGACAATGCATGCAGTGAGACAAAAATGCGTTTGCCCGCCTATATAAATATAGAGGCAACGGTGAATAACCCTATAACAAATAACAAATGGTGGCGTATCCCTTTAAGGAGATGTTGACAACTGACTCAACAAAGGACCGACAGACCGATAGTTCATGAACTCGTTCATATTTTGGGCAAACGTGAACTGAATCTACCGTATTACTGCCTGATGAACGTTACCGTGAACTCCTTCATTCTGGTGTCTGTGAACGCCACACTCTCTCAGTTTAACTTTGTCCAATAAGGTGCCAGATTTCTATAGAGCCTTCCAGGCCAAAACCGGTCTAAAACACACCGTAAACAGGCCTTCATATGTAGCAGAAAAAACAGCCAATCTGGCAATACCAGCCACCAGTGTCTCACCGCCGCATGAGTCATCAAAACAGAAAGCAGCGTGGAGGCTTCATATGATCATTTAAACCAGTTTTATGACGAGGTCGGTTAAGATGGAAAAATCTTACATTTCTGTGCAAACTTTGCCCGCCGGCTTTCAAAAAGAAAATCCGCACATCAGTCCCATTGTGGATGTGACGGAAGTTTAACGTCCCATTTCAGGTTTGCTGTGGGCAAACCTGAAATGGCACGTTGAACTGGTTGGATATGAAGATGAAATCTGACGCATAGTTTCAGTGTTAAAACTGATAAAATAATTGCTGTCTGTGGTTATATATTTGGGCAGTGGCAATCATTTAGATAAATAAATAGCTCGCAGCAACAAAATGGAAAAAAGAACTATGAACTAAGTTCATTTTTGGAACTGTGAACTTAGTTCAAAATGTTGAAGTATGAACTATGAACTGAACTAGTTCATTTTAAAATGTGTGAACTGAACTTTGAACTAGTTCATGTAGAAAGTGAACTTTCCTAACACTGCCTATAGAAGCGTCATTGGGGTCTTGTACACGTTAAACTTGGCCAGCCTCCTCAGGCAATACAGGCGCTGCTGGCCTTTCCTGCAAAGCAAACTAGTATTTGGCTCAAAACCCTGTCTCTTTTTTCGATATTTGGCGCATTTTTTGCCGTTCAAAGATTTTTTTACTACCATGTATTAACACCACTAACACCTGGCTACCTTTTCACTTATTTTTGGAATTCATGGTCAATAAATGTCATTTATAGACAATGATACCTAATTCTTTTAGCAGAAATGATGAGTTATTTAGACTTATATTAAAGGAAGGATCATCACAGACTGGTATATGTCAACATTCAGTAAGAATAATGTTTAGAAACATTTCCATTTCATTTTTCAAATGCTAACATTTTTTATAAAACACCCAAAAATTCAATGAAAGTTGAGATCTAAAGTTTTGTTGTACTTGTGAAGTCATCCAGGTTATTTTTGGGTAATAACAATTAGACACACACACACACACAAACAGACACACACACAGACACAGACACAGACACATATACATACACACAAACACACACACAGACACACACACAAACATACACAAACACACACAGACACACACACAGAGACACTCGGCCTGGACTTTGACCGAAAATGGGAAAACAGCTGGACTCTTCACAGAGACATCTGAAACTGTTCCTGATTGGCCGACTAACATCAACACGCAGCGTAGCCGGCGCCCAGGAATGTGTGTGTGTGTTTGTGTGTGTCTCTGTCTGTGTGTGTGTCTGTGTGTCTGTGTGTGCTCTGCCTTTTTTTTCTGTTCATGGCGAGAGAGAGAATCCAAACTGGAAGACCTCCTCTGATCTTTTACTGCAGGGAAAGATCAGAACTATTCTGTTACAGATAAAGTCTGAAAGCATCAAAATGCTTTCAAAAGTCCTCATTCTGCAGAATAATATATTTTAGCGAGCAGCAGTTGGTGTCTGTCTGAGTTGAAGTGGGTTATAGAATCAGAAAGCCTCTAGTCATTGCAAAGGAATACAATGACACTAAAATGTGATGCCTTCCAACATATTAAGACAATGGACTTTTAGTGGGCTCAAAATAACTAATAAGTGAATTAATATAAAAGCATTTAAAGTGCAGCGAGTGTGTCGTGGATTGCAGAATGGCTGTAGCACGGGGCAAATACATATAATATCCCAGTTACACTTCAGACAGACACACACACACACACGAATAGAGAGAGACACACACACACACACACAGAGAAACACACAAACAGAGAGAGACACACAGACACACACAAATAGAGAAACACACACACACACAAACACTCACACAGAATACACACAAACAGAGAGACACTGTGTGTGTGTGTGTCTGTGTGTGTGTATGTGTCTCTCTGTTTGTGTGTGTCTGTGTGTCTCTCTCTGTTTGTGTGTGTCTGTGAGTGTGTGTGTGTGTGTGTGTGTTTCTGTGTGTGTGTGTGTGTGTGTGTGTGTGTGTGTGTGTGTGTGTTTCTGTGTGTGTGTATGTCTGTGTATGTGTGTGTGTGTGTGTGTGTACTGTGTGTGGGAGTGTGTGTGTGTCTCTGTGTGTATGTGTGTGTACTGTGTGTGGGAGTGTATGTGTCTCTCTCTGTCTGTGTGTGTGTGTGTGTGTGTGTGTGTGTGTGTGTGTCTGTGTGTCTGTGTGTGTGTGTGTGTGTGTCTGTCTGAAGAACAACTGGGATGTATAATTTATTAATTGTGTAGGTTGGTATAAATGTTTAGGAACACATGTCAGAGTTTTATTTTAATATTTGACAATAATATGAACACTGTCATCACTGTTCCCCATCGTGTGTTACAACCCAGCAGCTCCCTCTGCAGGACACACTGGGTTACTGCAGGAACTACACACTAATAGGGGGGCACGATTCAGAAACGATTGACAGTATGTAAATGTAGTATCTTTCCCATCATGTGATTGCAGTACACGTACAATTTAAAAGAAAAGAAACACAACAAATTAAATGTACTTTGATATTACTTTATATGTCTTCATACAAAAATAAAAACTTTTGCAACTAAAAACTGAAAAGTGCCGAGCTTTCAAATACAGTTAGTACAAGTATGAATCTGTTAAATAAAAATAGCTTTTACATTTAGCTGTAGAAATACTGCTGCATGTAGTTTAAGGAGTACTTCAGCTGCCTGGAGTATATATATATATATATATATATATATATATATATATATATATATATATATATATATATTCATACAGAATCACATAATGATACACATTTAGGGGTGTGTGTGTGTGTGCATGTGTGTGTGTGTGCATGTGTGTGTCTCTGTGTGTGTGTGTAGTGTGTGTGTCTCTGTGTGTGTATGTATGTGTGTATGTGTGCATGTGTGCGTGTCTGTGTGTGTGTGTAGTGTGTGTGTGTGTAGTGTGTGTGTTTCTGTGCGTGTATGTATGTGTGTATGTGTGCATGTGTGCGTGTCTGTGTGTATACGTGTGTGTAGTGTGTGTGTGTGTGTGTGTGTGTGTGTGTGTATGTGTGTGTGTGTGTGTGTGTGTGGCCAGTAAGCAGTAGTAGAGCTGTAGTAATCCAGGTTGGCCTGTAGGAGTCGCTGCAGTAACCCAGGTTGGCCTGTAGGAGGAGCTGTAGTAACCCAGGTTGGCCTGTAGGAGGCGCTGCATAACCCAGGTTGGCCTGTAGGAGGAGCTGCAGTAACCCAGGTTGGCCTGTAGGAGGCGCTGCAGTATCCCCGGTTGGCCTGTAGGAGGAGCTGCTCTCATTCTTTTCTTTAAGATAAGATAAACTTTACTGTTCCAGAATGTGGAACAATTTTCTTGGGCTAAGCCCCATGTTGACCATAATGATAAATGATGCCAGAAAGAATAGTAGGCTGCTAATAAACTATGTATAAGAACAAGATTTCTTACTTTCTTTATTGTTTGAATAGGGGCCGATCACCGAGACTTATAAATAAAATAATATCAAACTAGTTATAAAAGTCCCCAGTGGAAATTATACCTTAGGATGCAGGTAACTCTGGTAATCAGCAGTCCAGAGAGAGAGGACAGGGCTGGACAAAGTGTCCAAAGACAGATGACTGACAGTGATGAAAGGAAACAGGAAATATAAATAAAGCAGAAATACTGTTGCCCACAGGAAGCGAAATTACGAATCCCACTATGACCAGGCCAAGACCCGCCCTA
This sequence comes from Perca schrenkii, assembly GCA_025617405.1. Classification (NCBI taxonomy): domain Eukaryota; kingdom Metazoa; phylum Chordata; class Actinopteri; order Perciformes; family Percidae; genus Perca; species Perca schrenkii. The sequence goes on from JABUOV010000027.1 coordinate 204,397, forward strand.
CGAAGCAGCTTGATTGGTTGGGGTTAGGCATTTCACCTTGAGTGGTTAAGGTTAGGATAGCCAATTGGTCAGGGGATAGGGCCAATACAAATGGGGTTATGTTACCTTACGTAAGCATGGACGCCAGGCAGCCTGGCCAATAAATGCTATTGAAGGGCGGGTCTTGGCGTGGCCATAGTGGGATTTGTAACTCCAGGAAGTCCGAAACAGGAAAAGGAAATTAAACAACTAAAGAAACTGAAAGTGAACATGCTTCTTGCTTACACTAAATTAGGGAATCATGTAGCATCTATCAACACTCATGTACATGCAGTTTAAAAACATTCATCTTCAGAAATCTTTTGCGATTTGCACACACATCTCACACTTATAACAAATGCCATTTCAACTACTCCAAAACTATTTGTTCTTAAGTAAATTGTCACTGCCAAAGAGTTAGTTGGTTATTAACCCAAAATCTCCCAAATGAGGTGAGTAGAACTGGAAGTATTTGGGTACCAACATTTATTTAAAATCAATCCAACATTTTGTGTAGGCAAGTATCAGAATAAATTAAGTTGTTACTTAGAGTTGATTATTTGATAGGATTGATTGAGTTTATTATAAATAAGTATTAGTTTATAAAAGGAGCCATCAGTGTCACGGTTTGTCAGAAAAGGCTTGGACCCAAATGCAGCATAGATGATTTATTAAACAACAAAAATTCCAGAAAAGAATAGGCAAAAAACTAATTCCAGAACAGAAGGACAGGATCTCAAAACTGGAACGCAGAGTTGAAGGGTAGACTCCAGACACAAACAAACTCACAAAACACAGCAACAGAATACAATAATCCAACAAAAGACAAGGGAGACACAGAGACTAAATACAAGAGGTAACGAGGACTAACAAGGGACAGGTGATACAACAGGTGAAACAAATCAGGGCAACACAAGGGAGGGAAAACTCAGGAAGTAAAACAGACAAGACAAGACAGAAAACCAGAATTCAAAATAAAACAGGAAACAGAACATAACCGAAACCCACAATCATGACAGTGCCCCCCCTCCAAGGGATGGATCCCAGACGGCCAAAACCAAAAACCAAACAAAAGCCAACCCAGGGAGGGCGGAGGGGGGACCGGAGGAGGGACGAACGGAGGAACAAAAAAGTCAAACGGGCTAGGGAACAGTGGATAGCGGGAACTGGGGACCATGGGCACTTGGGAACCGGGGACAGAGCCGCTAGGCACTAGGGCACGGGAAACTAGTGGGCAAAGAGGCCTGGGGGAAACAGAGGGCCAGAGAGGCCCGGGGGAAACAGAGGGCCACTAGGGGAAGCAGAGGGGTCTTGCGGGACAGGGAATAGAGAGGCCAGCACAGATGGGACCCCTCTGGCAGCCGGTGGCGAAGGCAATGTGCGTCTGGCGATCGGTGGTGAGGGCAGAACCCTTCTGGAGGCCGGCGGCGATGGTGATATCCCTTTAGAAGGCCAGCGGCGAAAGCAAATCCCTTCTGAAGGCCGACTGCAAAGGCGAATCCCTTCTGAAGGCTGACTGCAAAGGCGAATCCCTTCTGAAGGCCGACTGCAAAGGCGAATTCCTTCTGAAGGCTGACTGCAAAGGCGAATCCCTTCTGAAGACCGGCAACGAAGGGGAATCCCTGCTGTGGGTCGGGCAGGCGATGGGTCAGCTGGGCTGAAGACAGGTGACGTGTCAGCTGGGCTGGAGACAGGCGACGAGTCAGCTGGGCTGGAGACAGGCGACGAGTCAGCTGGGCCGGAGACAGGTGACGTGTCAGCTGGGCTGGAGACAGGCGACGAGTCAGCTGGGTAAATTGGTGTTAAAGGGGCATTAACTCCGTCTGATGAGCTATTTAGTGTCTGATTCATGTGCAAATGAGAACCCTGAAAAAGGTCCTTAACTATATTTAATAAAGGTTTTAATTAGAGATGTTCCGATACCGATACTTGTACCAGAAAAGCATCCGATACTTTTACCAAACTTGGCGAAGATCGGCCATTAGGGGGCGCCATAATCCACGTTTATTTGTTTCGGCCAATAACTCAATGCATATAAATGGGAAATTTGCAATTGCAATATCTCTGCCACAGTAAATGCTATCAACACAAAACTAATAGCTAACAGTCACACCATTCTGCTGATGTCTTTGTTGTCTTCCTAGCCCTTACAGAAGGTTTTGTATCCAGCCTAGAAGTCCAGAGTTTTTAGGGGTCAATTAATCCATACTGTTACATCCAAAATTGATACACTGTATGTAAGAAAGGTAAATAGTTTGTCCTTTTGTAGAGTGATGTGACAGTTACTGAGGCTTCGTATCACTTTTTCTTTTAAAGCCAACCCCTTTATGCTTCCCCTCGAATAACCCTCGCTTTTATGCCCTCTTTTGCCATACAGCAACACCAGTTACTGTCAGCGGAGCAGATGGTTAAGCCTATACTAAAAGGAGTTATTTCAGATACTTTTCTGTATTTTGATTTATTTTAGAGAGACACACACACCCGTATTAAAGGGCCCTCGCCTCGGTGGGAAACCCAATGACGAGGCAAGAGGCTTTGATTGACAACCTAGATGTCTCCTGTATGTGAAAAACACTGCACTCAGGAGATCTTTACAACCAAATATTTTCAATTGATTACTCACGTTCGACGGCTACTTCTGCCAGGGTCACAAGAGGTTCCGCTCAGCTGGAGGATCAAAGGTCTGCTTGTCAAGTCGGTCCCCGTGAGTTACACCTAACTACAAGCGGTTAAAGAGGAGGCTTTAGGGGTGTCCCCCGCTCACACGGCCGTAGTGGAGGAAAAGGAGAAAAAGTCTTCTAAAAAAAATCTTCTAAAAAGGCACAAAAGATTTACAAGGTTTTTTGGGTTCCCTTGTTCAGTACGAACACAGGTATTTTTATTTTAGTTTGAAGCAAAAAGTTAACAATAAAAAGCAAATAAGCTAAACAAAAAAATGAAGAAATAAAAAAAAGAATGAACTAAGTTCAATCACTCAAAATGCTCTAAAGCACAGGATGTCCCAAAAAGCAAGAGAGAGGTCGAGAGAGCATCCTGTTGAAGAAGCACTACTATATATATGTACATTTTATGAGGTTCAACCCCCCATCGCAGTGAGGTGTGTTTTACCATCTTATTTTTCCTTACATGGCAATATAATACAACTATAAGGCAAAATGTAAAGCATCGTCACATGTGACGATATTTCCTATATGCATATGCATTTCACTATCTAACATACAATCTAATGGACATAGGTCAATGCAGCCACCTTTCTTTCCCCTATGTGCACTCAGGGCCTCAACCCCAAACGTATGCACCCAGGGCCTCCACAGACACTTCCTCTTTCCAGCTGCAGGTTCAGGCAGACAGTTACACAAAGTAATTCACACTAAGATGTCTCTAAGCATGTTTAATCTCAGTAACACAATGTTTAGCATGATTATATTTTTAAGCAATCGTATAGTTTTGAAAGTAAATCAAAAATCCAAAACCAAAATCAAAAGCAGGAATATAGTTCTAGCTGTTTTGGGGTTAATACATTTCAAAAAACAGTAATATAGTTGTAGCTGTTCTTGGGTTTTCAACTGAACCTCGTTCAACACTTTATATGAGTTATAAGGTTTAATATGTTTATTTTTGCACTGGATCAGTCCAAATATAGATGATGTGATGTGATGCTCATTCGGCATGCCGCTCTGAGGCTCTGTACCAAATTTGGTGAATATCGGCCAAAGTAGACCAGTTTCGGCCGTTCTTCTCAATCAATGTTAACAAGATATTTGCAACGGCAGAGTGCCGCAAATTTTGCGGCTCACACCTCTCGATATTCACCAACGTTTGCCTCCCCACATTACACTTTGGGTCCCGCTTTCGCACACTCCCCGGGTCATCAGGGGCGATTGGTGCAAGAAGGCTCGGACCCCGTCATCATTGCTTTAATGTTTGTTTCTATCTGCACCATCCACCAAGGAAGATTCATTGTAAGTGTTACTTGCAATAAATCCTTTTTTGATTCTGATTCAGATGTGACCTGCCACCGGATTGAAATACTGTTTGATAATGACGTGAACTTTTGAAAGTTAAAGTCCGTATTCAGGCCGACAACAGCACTGTGTGAAAAACCAGATGACACAGAGGCTCTAAAACTAACAGAAACTTTGCTTAATAGGTGATATATAACTAATACAAATAATTCTTATTATAAGAGATACTATTATAGATGACGTGTCACAATGGAACATGTAAAAAGAAACTCCATTGACTACAAATGTACGGTGGCCCAGAGAGATCAACTAAATGCAACCCAAGAAAACACATGCAAATAAAACATACTGCGAAGAAGTAACACTCCAGCAAAATGAGAAACACATTCTCCAATTTAACAACACACACATGGCATTAAGAACTGCGCTGAAAATACAGAAACACTGAGTACAACCTGGATCCCTGAGGCACAGTTACAGATTCCAGCTCGTCTGTGTTGTATTTGGGAGAGTGTAGAGTAGGTTTAGTCCTAATGCCTGCTGGCTGGATCAAGGCTCTCGTATGTGGAGTCCTCGTATTTGGAATTTGGAGAAAAGTTCTCGTAGTCGCAGTCTGGGACGACCTGAGGAAACCAAACAAAGTGCACATGAAACACAGTTATAGCCCTTGAAATTAAGTATTTTGGAGACTACACATACTTTATTTATGTGTCTGAACTTTTTTTTGTCTTTGTGGTGCTATATCTCCTGATTTTCTCCTGGGGATAAACCAACACTTATTTTAAAGCTGGGGCTGCTCAATCCAAACTTAAGTCCCTGTTTCTAAACTTTTGATTTTATGAGCTTTAATCATTGATATTTGTCAGATTGATCTCAATTATGAATGAATCCTCCGTGCTCGCTAAAGTTAATCATGGTGTTCCACAAGGCTCTGAGCTTGGATCACTTCTGTTGTCCTTATAACTGATTTTCTAGGCAATATTGTTAGGAAACATTCTATTAATTCTATTAAAGTTATATCTATCAATCAAGCCAGGTGAAACCAATCAGGGTTTCTGAACTTTAAGAATCTGAAGCAACGGTCTGCGCCTGCTAACATTGAGAAGCCACCTGAATGTTTTGAACACGCTCTATGATAAAAAGAAAGAAGGACAAAACATTCAGTTAAAAATGCAAGCAGTGATGACCGGGCCCCCGCAGTTTGCCCATGTCAGGGGGTGCCAGCGGCTCCAGGTGGTCGCGACCGTGTATTTCCGTGACCATTGGACAGCATGCACACAAGAGTTAGACTTAATTCCCTCCATGGAGTGCATAGAATTTAACATATTTTATCTTTATACCAACTTGATTCTTTAATGTTACTGTCTATTTTTCATTCCACTGTGACTCCTATGTTTTGTTTCCCTTGTAATTGTTTGATGTTATTACTGTTTAGCCCATATTTGTTCTGTCTTGTTCTATATCACCAACAAAAAAATAAAATAAAAAATAATCAAAAAAAGTAAATTACATTTTGAATTGTGCACCACTTCCAGTGTCCACTATGTGGCTCTAGAGAACACACACTATTTATACGTCATGTTGCTGTATATCATGTTTACACTACACAATGTAACGTTAAGGTAAATCCAATGATTATCGTCAGGGCTTCCTTCCTGTTGCCAAGGTAAAGGTCAAGGGTCAAGGAAAACTTTATTATCCCCAAGGGGAAATTAAGTTTACAGCCAGCCAACACATCATACATGCAATGTAGAGATCACAAACGCAGGTAGTCAGTAAAGAGCAAAAAAAACAAAAAACCACAGGTAAATGGATGACTAAAACATTTAAACTACCTTAGTTCATTTAAAAGACCAGTGTCAGTTGGGATAAAAGAACAGGGAACTATATTCGCAGAAAGGCAAAGCATAGCTACTCTGCTCGGGGCTTCTCAGGTGGTGCAAGCTAATCACTCCGCCCAAGTAGCAGAAGTAGCAGTGCTTCACCTTTCTGAGAATATATTTCCCAGTTTATGTACAGTTAGAAGATGGCTGTGTCTCATGTGACCTTGTTATTTGTACCCCTTGTGACTATACAAATCACAACATGTAAATAGGAACACGTTGGCGTTATTTTGTCACTTATTCGGAGCAGTAGGCTAGTTGGAACCGGTTACCTCCAGGATCTGTGCTAGGCTAGGCTACCGGTGGGGCCGTCAGACAGAGTTACAACACGCACGGAGATGAGAAGGGTATGTATCGACTTGTCTAACTCTGGGGGTTACGGTGAATAAGCTAATGTCCCAATAAGTCGGCGTGTTCCTTTAAGGCTTTCCTGAACACTTTTGAGGTGGATCTGGTCAACACATTAGGTAGTGCACATCAAAGTGTAAGGACTGTAGTAGAATGCTTTAACTTTGAAAACTGTAAGGGGTTGCTATCGAGCCAATATGCCCAGCCATGACATGCTGCCAAGCCTGAGATACATATCAGATCACAATTATTACCGAGTCTGAAGTACTGATTACCGAGTCTGATAGTGTTTTAGTAGCCCAAGCATCTAGTTTTGCGTTTAAAGAAACATTTGAATTTCAAGAGGGCCTTCGACCCCGACGATGTCAGTGCTTGGGTTTCAATAACAGATTTTCAATATTCACACCCTCTCATCTTCACTTCTGGGTCAAAGGGTTGTACTTTCGGCTGTCTAAAGGAGATCATGATGCAACACTAGCAGGCTGAGGACAAAACAGTTCAATAAAGAACAGGTCAGCATGAGATCTGTTTCATTTTCACAGATAATCTTCTGTCTTCTATGAAGCCTCATCAGTAACAATCATCATGTGCACTGTTACATCTTACAGTGAAAGGAAACAAGGAGTTAAAGTCACCTTCATGTTGATGCCGTCCAAGTTTTCTCCGGTGTTCAATCCTGTGAAGTAAACAAAATATTGTTTTTATTATAATGAGTCGTTAAAGATGCAGATTTAGAAAGAGAATTATTTGCTGAGAGAACAGATGACAGCCCGGGAGATGGACAGTCCGGTTAGCCATCGCTCGGTGTCTGCAAAGGACTCATAGGCTCTGTTCGGTTCTGCTGCGGTTTTCCTGGTTGGGGTGAAGCAGAGGGGAATATTGTGGGTATTATAGCAGTGTTTGTATGAAGTGTAAGGTACGCCCTAGTTGGCGTTTGGCTGTAGTCTTTGTGGTGTGTTCAAGTGCAATTTTTTCAATAAGAAAAAAACGAAGTGCAGTGATGCCACATTGGGCTTTCATGGCCACTAGTTCTTGGCCGTCTGCTTGGTGTATCTGGGTGTAAACTGTAAAAACCTTATTATCTTGTTGATTGGTTCCAGAGAATTACATGAGCAAAGGAACACAGCACAAAACCATGAATTACTGAAGTGGTTAAAACTCTGGAGTGACAAAAAGGGAAGTGTCTAGTTGCGCTTTTACTATTTACTAAAAGTGTTAACGCTAACTCGATAGCTCTATGGCTACTTCCACTCTAATTCAACTGCTAATATAGTAAATTTAGCGCTCATTCCCCGTCATCTACAGCCTGCCATAAGAAACGAGGCAGATATTTGCCTCAACACACTAACACTAGTTTTATTAAATGTCAGATCCTTAACAGGAAAATCATTTTTTATCAATGATTTTATTATTCAACATAATCTTGATTTTATGTTTTTAACTGAAACCTGGTTGGATCAGAATAACAGCGCTGCTGTCCTCATCGAGTCAGCTCCCCCTGGCTTCAGTTTTATGAATGAGAGTAGAGTTCATAAGAGAGGAGGCGGGGTCGCTATTTTGTTTAAAAACTCATTCATATGTACGCAATTATCCGTCGGAAATTTTGCTTCCTTTGAGTATGTGGCTCTTCAGCTAAGGTCCACTAATAGAGCTATATTTATAAATATCTACAGACCACCCAAGTACTGTGCAGCCTTTTTTGATGATTTTGCTGAACTACTTTCTATGATCTGTGCTGACTTTGACTGTATAATTGTTACGGGTGATTTCAACATTCATGTCGACAACCCTGAGGATAGAGGTACAAAGGAATTGTATTGTATCTTTGATAATTATGGACTCACTCAACATGTGACTACAGCCACACACAACAAAGGTCACATCTTGGACTTAATTATTTCTAAAGGCTTGAACATTTCCAAAGTTGTGGTGAATGATATTGCTCTTTCTGATCATTCCTGTGTGTTTTTTAATAGCTCTATAACTGTGAAAAAAACTGTTCATACAGAGGTAATCAGAAAACGATACATCACTGAAAGCATCAGTGAAAAAATTCATTCAGCTTTTCTCGTCCACAACTGCCCCCCTCTGGAGCCTCAGCAACCGAACTTCTAGATAATTTCAACTGTAGAATATCAACTATTATTGACACCATTGCTCCCGTTAAGGTCAAAATCATCTCTAGCAAGAAAAAATCTCCATGGAGAAATGTCGCACCTGTAAGATTAGAAAAAAGAGAGTGTCGAAAAGCTGAACGCAGGTGACGAAAAACAAACCTACAGGTCCATTATGAAATCTATAAAGACAGACTTTGTATTTTTAATGTGGTACTGAGAAATGCAAGGCGGACATTCTCTGAAATTATTTTAAAAAACTCTAATAATTCACGTGCTCTATTTGCTACTGTCGATAGGTTATCAAACCCTCCAGTACCAGTAGCATCTGACTTTTTGTCCACTGAAGCTTGCAATAACTTTGCAATCTTCTTTAGTAAAAAAATTCAGAAAATTAGACTTACAGTCAGTGCATCCATATCAGTTACAGGATATGTGCTGTCTCCATGCTTAAGCAAAACAAGTCCTCATATGACACAATTTCAAACGATTCACCAAGGTCAACTGGCGGAGTTTATACAAAATCTGAAAACCTCTTCCTGTTGCCTTGATATTTTACCAACTGGCTTTTTTAAAAATGTTTCGAATTGTTTGGTCTCAGATCTTTTACAAATTGTAAACATGTCTCTTCAAACAGGCATCTTCTCACAGGCGTTAAAAACTGCAGTAATCAAGCCACTCTTAAAAAAGAATAACCTGGATACATCACTAATGGACAACTATAGGCCTATATCAAACCTCCCATTCTTAAGTAAAATTATCGAAAAAGCGTTTTTTCAACAAATAAACCTTTTATTGTCCCAAAAGAATATTTTGGATCCCTTACAGTCGGGTTTTCGGCCACATCATAGCACTGAGACAGCTCTTCTGAAAATCTTTAATGATATCCACCTAAGCACAGATAGTGGCAGAACTACAGTCTTAGTTTTATTAGATCTCAGCGCTGCATTTGACACCGTTGACCACGACATATTATTAAATAGACTGGAAAACTGGGTAGGCCTTTCTGGAACAGTACTACAGTGGTTTGAATCCTATTTAAAAAATAGAAATTACTATGTGTCAATAGGTAACCATGCATCTGAGCGTACAAGTTCCCCAAGGCTCCATCCTGGGGCCTCTACTGTTTAATATATACATGCTGCCCCTAGCTAAAATCATGGAAAACAACAACATAAACTATCACAGCTATGCGGACGATACACAGATTTATATAACCTTGTCACCCGGAGACTACAGTCCAATACAACACCTGGCCAGGTGCATTGAACATATCAAAGAATGGATGTGCCAGAATTTCCTAAAATTAAATGAAGATAAAAAGGAGGTGATCAGTTTTGGACCTAAAAATGAACGATTAAAAGTCAACGCTCATCTTCAATCAACAATGTTAAAAACAACAGACAAAACAAGAAATCTTGGCATACTTATGGACTCTGACCTGAATTTTAACAGCCACATTAGGTCAGTAACAAAATCTGCCTATTATCATCTTAAAAATATAGCAAGGGTAAAAGGACTTATGTGCTAACAGGATTTAGAAAAACTTATCCATGCTTTCATTTTCAGTAGACTTGACTACTGCAACGGCATTTTTACAGGTATTCATAAAAAGTCTATTAAACAGCTGCAGCTGATTCAGAACGCTGCTGCACGAGTCCTTACCAACACCAAAAAAATAGATCACATCACTCCAGTTCTGAAGTCCTTACACTGGCTTCCTGTGCATCAAAGAATAGATTTCAAAATACTCATGTTAGTTTATAAGTCACTAAACGGTTTAGGACCAATTTACCTTTCAAACCTGCTACTACACTATGAGCTGTTGAGATCCTTGAGATCATCTGTCTAGAGACTGCAGATGAAAAATAGCCTTCTGGCTAACTCTGGCATATTGACAGAAATGTTTATTAATATGCACTGTCTCTGTAATAAACTAAATAAATAAAAAAAAAAATCAGGGACGGGTCTGCTCGCCATACCCAGAGTCGGAACAAAAAAGGGGGAAGCTGCGTTCAGCTTCTATGGTCCCTACATCTGGAACAAACTACCGCTAAACTGTAGGTCGGCTCCTAATCTCAGCTCTTTTAAATCAAGGCTGAAGACCTTTCTTTTTAATACCGCCTTTTCTTAATTCATTTTTGTATTTAAATTTTATTTTTATTTTTTTTATTCATTTATTGTTTTTATATAACTGTTTCTTCATCTGTTACCAATTTGTATGATATTTTTAGCTGTTTTTATGTCTTGTGTAAAGCACTTTGAATCGCATTGCTGCTGAATTGTGCTATAGAAATAAAGTTGCCTTGCCTTGCCTTGCCTTGCCTGTTGTCTCGGGGGCTGGTCCGGGAAGGTCCGTCTCGGTGACTGTTAGCATGTTGTAGCCTGAGAAACTATTTTCACCTGGTAATCTGAACAGATTCTGATAGTTGTTAAAACCTTCAAACATGGTATATGTATTGGCCGCCACTAAAAGGTCCTTCTACCTGCCCTGTGTATAAGATCTAGTTTTCTGAGAATGTTGCATGTTTCTTTAACCAAGTTACTGTTCAGTAAATATTGTCCTGTGTCCTTGTGTTGATTTGTCCCAGAGAAATACATAAGACAGGAACACTGTGAGAAAAAAAACATGAATTGTTGTGAAGTGGCAAAAACCATGACCTGAGAAAAGTTTCTAGTTGAGTTGTTTCTGTTTTCTCACCGTTGGGTTTGCACTTCCTCCGAATACAGATGACCGTCAGCGCCAGCACAGAGATGATGACAATGATACCAACAGGCACGACCAAATACAGCAGCCAACCTTTGTGAAGAGAAATCGGTTTTATGGATGTTTCCTAGTTGGTAATGACATATTAACATTTAGGTCTCAAGGCCCCCGTTCATGCACTTAAGTTCATGGGTAATGTAGTATTTATTCATTCCACCTAGCTGATGGAGAAGAAACATTTTGACAAAGAGATGAACCGTTTAGCCTGCTGAGAGGCTTTGCTGCGTGCTGTAAGGACAATTAGATAAAACTGCTTTGGTCACAGATTTAAATTCATCAAATCCAGTGTGTACATGTACCTCTGGGTATTGGTGTCTCGTGGTCGGAGCTGTGAAAAACAAAAAATGACGATACAAAGACGTCCTGATGTGTGTGTGTCACAAGTAATACTTTTTATTCTCACCATGAATCGGCAGAGTGCTGATTGGTTGAGACGTGGTCAGAGCTGTGAACAACAAAAATATGCAGATAAAAAGAAGTTGAGATCTGCGTTTGCATGTGTGTGTGTGTGACACAAATTATTTTCACTTTTAAGATTAAACTCACCATCTGTGACAACGATCCTAAATTCTTGGTAAGGATCCGGAGAGAAAGATGTGCTCAGACCAATCCTGTACTGAGTCAGACCTGGTCAGCTGTGAGATGTTGACATACACAAATCCTCCTATAGGAGATTCTTTTTCATATCTGATGCTGTATCTGTCTCTCTCAGCGCTGACGCCAGTTGTTTCAACAAGAATGTCTTTGTCTTCACATTGTTCCTTACAGAAGTACCTCCTGGTTCCAGAGAGAATAGAGTAGCGTAGAAGGATGATGTTATCTCCAGTTGTCTTATGGAAGGTTTTTACTTTAGGAGGATTTCCATACAGTATTGCTGTTGAAAAGATGAAGTGTTTATTGATAAAGAATAAAGACATCTGTCAATAGCTGTAACTGAACAGAAAAGCTTTTATTTACCAATACTTTCAAACTCACTATCTACAACAACGACTTCAAAGTTGCTGAATGAAGCTGCAGATAAAGGACTTCCCAGACCACACCTGTACTGTCCTGAGTCAGACTTGGTCAACTGGGAGATGCTGACGGAAACATAAGCTTTTGGTTATACTGGGAGCTGCCCAGTTCACCCAGTCTGACTACTTCATAATCTCACCATCTGATCATAATCTGATTAGATTATACTTGATTAAAAAAAAAGAATCTTTAAAAACATCACAGAAGACCTGCTGGTTTAAAGGAGCATTCATCAGAGTTCAGTGATGAAGAATATGAAGAACAACATCTGTCAGCAACTGTCAGTGAACACACAAACTTTACTTCAGACATGAAACTATATTTTCAGACTCACCATCTACAACAATGACATCAAAGTCGACGAATGATTCTGAAGACAGAGATCTGTTCAGACCACACCTGTACCGCCCTGAGTCAGACTTGGTCAGCTGGGAGATGCTGACGGAAACATAAGCTTTTGGTTCAACTGTTTCATATTCAATCCTGTATATGCCACTCTGAGCTGTGACATTAGTTGTTTCAATGAGAAGATCTCCTTTTTCTTTACATTCATTCTTACAGAAGAATCTTATGTTTCCAGATGAAGAAAAAGTGCAATAAACTGACATATCTTCTCCTTCAGTTCTCTTAAAGACAGTGATTGGGCTTCCATCCTGCAGAGCTGTTGACAAGATGAACAATCATTAGTTCCTGTGTGTAACTTCCTGTAAGATGCTGCAGTCTGATCCCATAACCTCCTGTTTCACATTAACACAGATCCTCAGAGTCTGACTGGGAGCTGCCCAGTTCAACCAGTCTGTGATGACCATCAGATACTGCAGCTCATCTTACTGCTTGACACTGTTACATAGTAAATGCTGTAAACATATGGAACTTCCTACTCAGGTTTTAATGTCATAATAATGATAATCAATAATAATAAAATAATGTTTATTGTCTACCAGATTGAACAGTCTTTGTTATCTAAGACACAACATATATCTAGGCAGCAGAACAAACAGTAATGGAGCAGCAATAAAACAGGGAACTAGTAAAAACATTTTGTAGGGTAGAAATGTTAAATGTTGCACTTAAAGTGTCCAGACTTCAACCACAATCTACAGCAGCTTAGATCATGATCTTTTGTTTATTTTTTATCAGAATAAATAACTAACTGAACTCATATACACATGAAAACATAAATTAATAAAATATAGTAGTGTTAGAAGCAGAGTTTTATGTAAACTGAGTCTGTTCCTTCATTTCCTTCCTGATGTGCAGTTTAGTTAAAGGAAATAACATGAATACTTGTAATGGACTATATGTTAAAGAAAGTCTGTCCTAAAACAAGAGTCACATGCTCATCTGTACATTGATAGAGTTCTAGTTCTTCTGTCTGGCCACAAAGAGTTCCCTTAATAATATCAGTTGTTCTGATTAAGTTCTAAGAAATAAGCACCAATAATGATCAACAATCTTGTTTATATTTCTTTACCTTTTTTATAATTGAATTTCCTTATTTTCTCACAAAAAACGACAATGGTCATATGATCATAAATGTGATCTCACAGGGGTAAATGGCAAATTATATGAACCATAAATGAGGTGTACAGTCGTATGCAAAAGTTGTTTTGGATCAGCAATTTAATTTTGATCAATCAAATAACTGAAGGACACAGTAATATTTCAGTATTGAAATGAGGTTTATTGGATAACAGAAAATATATATATTATGTATCAAAATGAAATTAGACAGGTGCATAAGTTTGGGCACCCTTGTCATTCTGTTGATTTGAATACCTATAACTACTTAGCACTGATTAATTGGAACACACAATTGGTTTGGTGAGCTCATTAAGTCTTGAACTTCATAGACAGGTGCATCCAATCATGAGAAAAGGTATTTAAGGTGGCCAATTGCAAGTTGTTGTTCTCGTTGACTGTCCTTTGAAGAGTGGCAACATGGAGGCCTCAAAACAACTCTCAAATGAGCTGAAAACAAAGATTGTTCAACATTATGGTTTAGGGGAAGGCTACGAAAAGTTATTGCAGAGATTTAAGCTGTCAGTGTCCACTCTGAGGAACATAGTGAGTAAATGGAAGACCACAGGCACAGTTCTTGTTAAGGCCAGAAGTGGCAGGCCAAGTAAAATATTGGAGCGGCAAAGGCGAAGGATGGTGAGAACGGTCAAAAACAGCCCACAGACCACCTCCAAAGACCTACAACATCAACTTGCTGCAGATGGTGTCACTGTGCATCATTCAACAATTCAGTGCACTTTGCACAAGGAGAAGCTGTACGGGAGAGCGATGCGAAAGAAGCCTTTTCTGCACACACGCCACAAACGGAATCGCTTGAGGTATGCAAACGCACATTTGGACAAGCCATCATTTTGTAATAAGGTGCTGTGGGCTGATGAAATAAAGATTGAGTCATTTGGTCATAACAAGGGGCGTTATGCATGGCGGCAAAAGAACACAGCGTTCCAAGACACTACAAAACACTTGCTAACCACAGTAAAAATTTGGTGGAGGTTCCATCATGCTGTGGGGCTGTTTGGCCAGTGCCGGTACTGGGAATCTGGTTAAAGTTGAGGGTCGCATGGATTCCACTCAATATCAGCAGATTCTTGAGAATAATGTTGAGGAATCAGTCACAAAGTTGAAGTAACGTCGGATATTTCAACAAGACGACGACCCAAAACACTGCTCAAAATCTACTCAGGCATTTATGCAGAGGAACAAGTACAATGTTCTGGAATGGCCATCCCCAGTCCCCAGACCTGAATATCATTGAAAATCTGTGGGGTGATTTGAAGCGGGCTGTCTCGGCAACCATCAAACCTAACTGAACTGGAGATGTTTTGTAAGGAGGAATGGTCCAAAATACATTAATCCAAAATCCAGACACTCATTACAGGCTACAGGAAGCATCTACAGTTATTTCTGCTGAAGGAGGCTCTACTAAATATTGATGTGATTTTTCTATTTGGGTGCCCAAACCTATGCACCTGTCTAATTTCATTTTGATACATATTGCATACAGGTTAATCCAATAAACCTCAATTCACTACTGAAATATTACTTCAGATATTTGATAGATCAAAATGAAATTGCTGATCCAAACACCCAGATATTTATAAATGAAAATCATGGAAATTGTCAGGGGTGCCTAAACTTTTGCATACAACTGTATATCATTGGTAAGTGAGCTAAAGTAAACATCTGTTTAAGTATTTTTGCATAAATTGTTATGGCCGTATTGATTTATTAGCTTAATAATGTGGTGGGTCCACCAGACCCGGGAACATTGTCTGTGTAACAAAAATATGAACACCACAAAATGGTTAATACTTTTGGCAGACTCTCTGGTGATAATATTTTGGCAAAACTCTACCAATGTACAGATGAGCATGTCACTCTTGTTTTAGGACAGACTTTCTTTAACATATAGTTCATTACAAGTATTCATGTTACTTCCTCTAAATAAAGTGCACATCACGATGGAAATGAAGGGGACATACAGCTAACAAAAACTTCATAATTGCCCTAAAAACATGTTTTCCACCAGAAATCAACTATCCATGCTGATGGTTTTTTATTTATTTATTTTTTTTAGGGGAACAGACTGTAACAAAAATTTCAAAAATAAACAGGGATAGTTGCAAACTGCTGGCACAGAACAAAACTTTAATTGCACCTTTTGTTTCATGTAAACTGAGTCCGTCCCTTAATAAAACGGGGAACTAGGAAAAACTAAAATAACATTAGTAAAAACTTTTAGTTTAGAGTAGAAATGTTAAATGTTGCACTTAAAGTGTCCAGACTTCAACCACAATCTACAGCAGCTTAGATTATGATCTTTTGTTTATTTCTTATAAGAATAAAGAACTAACTGAACTCATCTACATATAAAAACATAAATAAATAAAATATAGTAGTGTTAGAACCAGAGTTTTATGTAAACTGAGTCTGTTCCTTCATTTCCTTCCTGATCTGCAGTTTATTTAGAGGAAGTAACACATACTTGTAATGAACTATATGTTAAAGAGAGTCTGTCCTAAAACAAGAGTCACATGCTCATTTGTACATTGGTAGAGTTTTAGTTCTTCTGTCCATACTGGCCACAAAGAGATCCCTTATTAAAGCTGTTTCTATGTCAGTGATGGGTCCTCATCATGTTTCAACATAGAAAGCTGTGATGAGAAACTGTTAGACCACTGATCAATAAAGACAAGATAGAAAACAGCAGGACAGAGTGAGAGAAATCCAAAGTGAATGTACTCACAGAGGAAGAAGAAGCAGATCAAAGTGGGACAGACGTTCATGTTGAGACTGATGGTTTACTGCTGCCTCTCTTCCTTCTTCACTGGTGAACCAGGAACTAGTTACTTCTTTAAATGATGGAGTCCCTTCTCCAAACACAAGACCCACAGCTCTCTTCTCCTCCCCCCCTCCATCACTTTGGGTTCATACTGACCGCTCTGACACTTTAATGCCAACGCACATTTACATACTAACATAAAAACCACATTAAAACTTTCATCAGACTCTCTTCTCGCTGGTGATAACATTTGGGCAAAACTCTACCAATGTACAGATGAGCGTGTGACGCTTGTTTTAGGACAGACTTTCTTTAACATTTAGTTCATTACAAGTATTCATGTTACTTCCTCTAAATAAAATGCACAAATGAATGAAGGGGACATACAGCTAATAAAAACTTAATAATCTTCCTAAAAACATGTTTTGTTCTGCACCAGATGACAATTTTGATGACTTTTGATGACAATTTGTCAGGCGGACAGACATTTCTTTGTCTTTTGTGGTATGTTGAGGGTGATATTTGACAGCAAAAAGGCAGCAATCCCCAGAACCTTTTTCTGCTAGTTTCCCCTATGTGTCAGGATACACCATGCAAAATGTTAGGGTTATATGACCATTTATGTAGCTGCAGTACCTTAATATTCACAATTACATAATTCCACCAAAAGCTTTTCCCAAAAAGGGTGTTTTTTGGCCCCTGAGACCAAACAGGGCTGAGTTGGGGTGGTTTTTATCAACTTGTGATGGCCCAAGGTATAAGATAATAGGAAATAATACTGGAAAAAAGGTAGCAAAAAACCTCCTGAGGAGTGGACCTGGCTCCCGGCCTATATAAAGTGTTGGTGCATTGTATCCCTGAGGTACCGTTGTAGTGTTGAGGAGCTGAATGGGTTTCCTGTAGGTGCTGTTAAGAAAGTGGGATGTTTAGGATTTAATAGATTTTAGTCTTAAATACTCTGTAAACTGTAGCCATTCTTTTTGGTTCTAAAAAAAAAGGTTTTATGGTTAAAGTTGGAGAGTTCTGTGTAACTGCTGAAGACAGCGTACAATATCTTGGCTGCATTTTTGACAGGTGTTTATCAGGTGAAGATATGACTACCAAGGTAAACCAAAGAGTTAAGTTCCTGTCGAGAAAAGTCATAGACAGTTAAATAAGTGGACCAGCAGACCCCGTGTCTCTGGTCTGAGACCAGTGAAGGATATCAGAAGTCTCTTTCCCGGTGCTGGCTGAGCGTTACTGAGCAGCCTCCAACTAAGGCCGGTTACACACTGCACGCGTTGCGCGAGCGTGTCAGCCGCGTGGCGTGTCCGTTTTATATTTCGGCTCCCATGTTAACAGGTTAGAGCTTACACACTGCCGGCGTGAGACGCGCCTGAGACGCGTGCCTGCTAGAAATAGAACCGACGCCTATTTTTCACGCGAGACGCGAGCGTGTTGGAAGCGTTTCCAGCCAAAATAGAATAGGAAAATATGTTTATGTCATTTAGACACGAATGCATATTAATAAATGACATCTTGATGTTTGAAAGTCCAGGTTTTGACATCTATGTAGATATAAATGTAATACAAAATTTCAGAGAAAATATTTTCAAATGTTGCACTGGTCATACAGAACAAAATATTCTGTAACATATTTTGCAGTCAATGCTGCCGACGTTGTCTTGCTTTAATCAAATCAGTAGGCTATATATAAAGGGTAATAGGATAGGCTAGGATAACAACGTGAGTGACGTTCCAACATCAGATATGCTGTATAGGCTCTTTACAGCTACACAGACAGCCCACTTAACCATTTTTCAGAGTTTGAATCTGTCGGCGCTATGTCCCGAGATCAGCCCTCCCTGTATCTAGCAGCAGGAGCAGCGCCGCGTCAGACTCGCTTCTGGTGTGTAGGACACAGAAAAATCCACGCAGCTGAGACGCAACAGAAATGCCACGCTCGCGAGACGCGTGCAGTGTGTAACCGGCCTGAGCTTTAAGACGTAGATGTGACGTGAGCAACGTGTCTGAAAGTGTGAAGTCTTCTGGTAGCTGTGCCGAGAGAAATCTCAATCATTCCCAATCTTACAGAGACGGAGAGTGTAGGTATATGTAAGGAGATAACATAGACACAGGCTAGTTACTGATCACTAACATGCTAGTTAACATTAGTAATTATTGATCACTAACATGCTAGTTAACATTAGTAGTTACTGATCACTAACATGCTAGTTAACATTAGTAATTACTGATCACTAACATGCTAGTTAACATTAGTAATTAAACCTAAACAGATAATGGAAGTCCAAACTGCCTGTGAGCTTCTCCTGTACTATACGGTAATTCCTCTACTGTGTGACAGTAAGTCTCGTGGTTATGACTCAATCGTTAGCCTGTTTTTAAAAAAGCGTCTGCTACGGAGCCATAACGTGAGCTACAAGGTAATGGAGCCTTTTATACATTGTCGTGTTTCTTTAGAAATAAACAACGGACAAATAGAGTCTTTAAACGCTTCAGATGTAAAGTTATTCTCTGTCAAAGTGACGTCTGAATGAATGGGAGTCAATGGGATGCTAACGGCGGGTGAGACTCTGGTAGCATCAAAATGGCGCCATAGGAACTACGCGTCCAATTTATGGCGAGCGAGCCTAGGTCGTGCACGGCTTTTTTTTTTTTTCAGCGCCGTGACAACCGGAAGTCAGGACTCTCAGAGTGACACACACTTGTAAACTGACCAGGGTTAAGATGAGCTCTTTTATGGTGAATGAAAGGCTCAATCTGACGAAGTAGGTCATTGAATCAGATCAAAGCATTAACGGCAATGCTGCTGCCAGTTCTGCCGTTGTTTACCTTTTTCTTCTTCTTCTAGTCTGTAGAAAGAGCAACATCACTAGCCTTTGCTCATTAGCGCCACCTCTGTTCAGGAGAAGACTGCAGCTAGTGTCGCCACCACCAGCGCAGGTACAAATAGTCACGGAGATCTCATGATGTCACATTTGTACGTGCCAGCTGGGCTGCGTCCAGTATATAATCACCTTAACTCTTCATCATCAGCTGGAGCTCCTGGAGTCTAAAGTCTATTTGATTATGCTGCCATCTCCTGGTAGACCCGATTATTACAACGCTTCAGGAGAAAACTTCAGAAGGCTCAAAATACAGTGATAAGGGTTTTCTTAAAGGAACACGCCGACTTACTGGGACTTAAACTTATTCACCGTAACCCCCAGAGTAAGACAAGTCGATACATACCCTTCTCATCTCCCTGCGTGCTGTAACGCTGTCTGACGGTTCCAGCATTAGCTTAGCCTAGCACAGATGTGTTCTCTGGGGGGTTACGGTGAATAAGCTAAATTCCCAATAAGTCGGCGTGTTCCTTTAAAGTTGACCCTCAGACAGATCTTAATCCATTCATAGTCAGCAGTGTTGCATGGAGCAGTTCTCAGTTTCATTCTGTGTTCCCCCCACCCCCCTTGTGTCTGTACTTGTTTGTCTTCTTCTTCTTCATTTGGGCAGTTGGCATCCTATGCATTGCATTACTGCCTCCTACTGATAATTACTTGTTATCTATTATTTCATTTCATTATCATGTTCTAAGTAGTCCGGTTCTTTTAAAAAATGTAAATATATATGTTTCCTTCCATTTATGGATAACCCACTTACAAGGACATCTATGAACCTGATTTCCACTGGTCCTAACTTATGTAATCCTGCTAACATGACCCCTCTTTCTTGATTGTATTTTCTGCATGAAATCAGGACATGCTCCACCATCTCCTTTTCCTCACACAGACTGCAGTATCCAGTTGGGTGTTTTCCTATTATAAAAAGTAATCGCTTTTACTGCTACGTCATCTTTTCATTGACTTTACTTTGACATTGTTTACCATGGTGGCCACACGGAATGTGTGAAAATTCCATGTGGCCACCATGGTAAACAATGTCAAAGTAACGTAATGTGGTGTTAACACTTCATGATCATTTCATGGAATTCTGTGAGACCAGGCTGGCTTTTCCACTCTGATTTGACAGGTTAATATTCATCTCTACATTTCCTTTCTTGACCGCCTCCTTTGCTAATGTATCCACTCTCTCATTTTACTTGTTTGTCTGTTTGAGGACGGCCCCTTTGTTCTGGGCTTCTGGCAGAGGGACACACCTGAAGATCATTGACAATCAACACACCTGACAGTCTTTTACAATCAACCTTCCTGCTTAGAAACGCCTGGGCCCGTATTTATCAAACCTCTGAGATTTACTCACAAGAATACTGCGCAAAAGCAAACTTTAAAAGGCTCTGCATGAATTGATAAGGGTTATGTAAAAGTTGAGCCACAGACACATCTTGATCCTGATCATTTAACAAATCTGAACTGGTCGACAGCGGATAAAAAGATAACTTATGTGAAGATGCTGCTCACTTACAAAATTTTGAAAAACTTGCTACTAGAGTACTTTATTATTTTTAACTACTAAGAGCATATTATATTTCAGATTTTATTCCTTTTTGATTGAATAGTCTAATGATAAAACATATTTGTTTACAGTGCAACAGCACAAAGGAATAATAATGAGAATAATAAGAATAATAAGAATAATAATTCACTGAGCATTTTTAAAGAAATGGTTACAAAGCACCACGTAGCATTTTCAATCTCACTTCTAAACGTTATAAACCTTTTATATTTGCTGTTATGTAAAAACTCAGAAGCAGCTGGACTCTGCATACGTGGAGAAAGTTCTGGAGACTTTGATGATTTATATAGAAGTGTTTAATCCTGATTCTCCTTGATCCAGATTTCATTAACCAGTAGAGTTTAACCAGTGTAGTGTTGAGTAGTACCATCCCAACTCTGAAGTTCCTGTCTTCCTGGAGGAGGATTTAAACTCACGTTGGACATACAAGGTTAGAGATGACCAAATAAGGTCCTTCTTTATTTATCTATGCATGTGTGAAGATGCTGTTGGATCATTTACAACCACTACTCTTACCCATGAGTCCCGTTGTAGGTACCCCAGATCACATGGGGTAAAACTATCTCAATGTACACACTGTGAGTTTATAAGATGGATATTCTACCACAGATCCCTCCTAATGAGGTCTAAAAGGCCTAAATACACTTACCAGCATCCAAATACCACCTCAGGAAACTCAGACACAGTTTCAGAAATGCTCATAGTTACAATAACAAATCAAAACATTCAATATATACGTATGTATACATGTTCAACACATTTCTGATTCATACTTATGTATTTAACCTAAATCTATCATAATCAACGTGGTTATACTAATCAATCACACCTCACCACAATGATTTTGTCTGTGAGGAATAATAAGTAATTATGTAGATTAAATCTTATTAAAGTAAAACATACATTAAAGGTATTGTGGAGGATTTTCTCGAATTTTAGAAAAGAACCGCCCTCTGTACTTTTTGAAAAAATGCACATGCTCAACCCTCTGCCTGCTCCCGAGAGGGAACGCCTATTAAACGTGTGCACGAGAGTGCACTGTTTACAAGTTGCTGTCGGCATGGCTCATACAAGCCTACTTTCCTAAAGAAGATTTGCACTTTTTCACAATTTTAGATGTTTACCGTGTGTGCACGGTGCGTGACTTGTGCCAGGGCTAGCATCGCTAATCATAGCTTACATCAACTTTTACTAGCAGTGATTTTAAATGGATTTCTCCAAATAGCCAAACTTTACCTGTGGAGTAGAAACTTCTCGACTGAGGCATCAGTGGGAAGCCCAACCTGTGCTTTTAGCGCACGCCAGCGTGTGAAATATTCTCCCAAAAGCTTCAATGCTTCAATGAATGGCTGAAACCGTAGCTCAAGCTCACCACACGTATACACCTGAAAGCTAGGGACGTAAACATATCACCAGAATGATTGACAACCAGGAGGACCAATAGTCTTGATGATCCACCCGGAAAAAGAAAATCCTCCTCTATACCTTTAAAGTAACACTTTTAAAATCCTTAATATAAAACTATCACAAACCCTTGTGTTGTCCATTAGGTCACAGGGACCCATTCAGTTAATTTTACTTTTTGAGTTGGCCTAGCGTTGCGCTTCAGGTCTCGGGGACCCTGGCCAGTATTCCATGGTACTTCTCTGCTACCGCAGCTCTGGCCTTCGGGTCTCTGGGACCCATACCTTATTCCGTGGTATTCGGGGGACCCTAGCCTGGCTTGTAGTAGTAACACAGAAATGGTAAGGGAAATGGGAAAAGAAACAAACCTTGTCCTCGTCCTACTAAACACTTCTATTATACACACACACACACACACGTATACATACACACAATTGTCTTTTTTTTCTCATCTTTATTTCTTCTTCTTTTGTACTCTTTGTACTCTTTGTACTCGGTTCAGCAGCCGGTTGTGACGCCGACATGGCCCGTTGTGTGACTCTAAATCGGAAGCTGCATCATTTGTGTGTCTGTGTATGTGTGTCTGTGTGTGAATATGTGTGTGCTTGTATGTGTGTACGTGTGTGTGTAGTGTTTGTGTGCGTGTCTTTGTGTGTGTATGTGTGTGCTTGTGTGTGTGTGTGTGTGTGTGTGTGTGTCTCTCTGTGTCACCGTGTATGTGTGCACGTGTAGTGTGTGTGTCTGTGTGTGTGTTTGTATGTGTGTGTACGTGTGTGTGTATGTGTGTGTGTTTGTGTGTGTGTGTGTGTGCGCGCGTGTCTCTGTGTGTGTATACGTGTTTAGCGTGCGTGTGTGTGTCTGTCGGTGTGTGTGTAATGTCCATGTGTAGTGTATGTGTGTGTGCGTGTCTCTGTTTGTGTGTGTGTGTGTGTGTAGTGTGTCTGTGTGTGTGTCTGTGTGTGTGTAGTATATGTGTGTGTGTGTGTGTGTGTGTGTATGTGTGTGTGGTTCAGGTTGAAGTAAAGTGTATAAAATCATTAATGAAATGAGTCGTATAGGAAACAGCCTGTGAGTAATTAAAGAGATATTTTTCTCTTTATCTGTGAACAGAGACAGTTAGAGAAAGTCTTTATGAAGTAAATCAGATTAATATTTTGATATTTCTGCTTCTATCAGATTCATATTTCACATTATTAACAAAACATCAAATATAAACATTAGTTATTAATTCATATTTTAGTTTTTATCTATTTATCTCGAACAATCAGCGTTCTGTAGAAGAAGAAAATAAAACACACACTGGAGTTTCCCAAAAATGTCCTCAGAGGTTAGCCAACAGGAAATTACCCAACAATGGACACACACACACACACACACACATACACATACACATACACACACACACACACACACACACACACACACATACATACAGAGACACACACACACACACACACACACACACACACACACACACACACATACACATACATACAGAGACACACACACACACACACACACACACACACACACACACACACATACACATACATACAGAGACACACACACACACACACACACACACACACACACACACACATACACATACACATACACATACATACAGAGACACACACACACACACACACACACACACACACACACACACACACACACACACACACATACAGAGACACACACACACACACACACACACACACACACACACACACACACACACACACACACACACACACACATACAGAGACACAAACACACACACACACACACACACAAACACAAACACATACACACACACAGACATACAGAGACACAAACACACACACACACACACACACACACACACACATACAGAGACACAAACACACACACACACACATACACACAGACATACAGAGACACAAACACACACACACACACACACACACACACACACACACACACACACACACACACACACACACACACACACACACAGACATACAGAGACACAAACACACACACACACACACACACACAGACATACAGAGACACAAACACACACACACACCACACACACACACTCACACACCGACAGACACACACACTCACACACACATATGCACACACACACACACAGACAAAGAGAAACACACACACACAGACACACACACATATGCGCGCACACACACACACACACACACACACACACACACATACAGAGACACAAACACACACACACACACATATACAGACACACACACACACATACAGAGACACACAAACACAGACACACACACATATACACACACACACACAGGCACACACACATACACACACACGTGGCGGCTGTGGCTCAGTGGTAGAGCGGTTGCCTGCCAATCAGAAGGTGGTTCGATCCCTGGCCCTGCAGTCCCATGTCGAAGTGTCCCTGGGCGAGACACTGAACCCTAAACTGATTATTTACATGGAGTCTGGTGGAGATATACTGGCTCTATACACGCTAAAAGTCCTGATTATTTACATGGAGTCTGGTGGAGATATGCTGGCTCTATACACGCTAAAAGTCCTGATTATTTACATGGAGTCTGGTGGAGATATGCTGGCTCTATACACACTAAAAGTCCTGATTATTTACATGGAGTCTGGTGGAGATATACTGGCTCTATACACGCTAAAAGTCCTGATTATTTACATGGAGTCTGGTGGAGATATACTGGCTCTATACACGCTAAAAGTCCTGATTATTTACATGGAGTCTGGTGGAGATATGCTGGCTCTATACACACTAAAAGTCCTGATTATTTACATGGAGTCTGGTGGAGATATGCTGGCTCTATACACGCTAAAAGTCCTGATTATTTACATGGAGTCTGGTGGAGATATGCTGGCTCTATACACGCTAAAAGTCCTGATTATTTACATGGAGTCTGGTGGAGATATGCTGGCTCTATACACGCTAAAAGTCCTGATTATTTACATGGAGTCTGGTGGGTTTGGTGATGGGGATCAGACTGATGAGATTAATTATTAATCATCAACATTTGTTGTTGCATTATTGATGCTTTTTGGACATTTACATTACATTACAGTCATTTAGCAGACGCTTTTATCCAAAGTGACTTACAATTGCTACATACGTCAGAGGTTGCACGCCTTGCTTAGGGACACATTGGTTGATGTATCACAGTGGGAATTGAACCCAGGTCTCCCACACCAAAGGCATGTGTCATATCCACTGCTCCATCACCACCCATTTTAGTCTGGATCCTGCCCAGCTGTGATCCGTCAGGGATCTGATTGGACCTGCAGCTGCTGACTCAACACTCAGTG
>JABUOV010000027.1:235000-237500 GCA_025617405.1 Perca schrenkii
ACACACACACACACACACACACACACACACACATACAGTGTATACATTATAAGTTTGAAGTGATGCAAAAGGATTTAAAGTCTAACAAGTGGATTTAGATTTAGAGAAAGTGGCTTTAAAGGCTAAATCCTAAACTGACTGAGATATTTATTTGGTGTAAAACTTGTTTGCTTTGTAAAGTGCTCCATAATGGGAGGCGTGGTATATCCTGTGTTAACATGAGTTGGTGTCGGAGTTTCCATTTCTCCCCGTGACTCTGGGAAAGTTTCCTCAGGAAGAGTCCTAATATGGGCGCGATGGGCGGGACACAGCAGCTATAAAAGCAGCTGTTCAGCAGCTTGGTCTCATTATTCCCTGAAATCTGATACTCTAGCCAAGATCTCTGCAAGATCATTGGTCAGCATGCTGCTGCAGCGTGTGTGGACATTCCTGCTGGGACACTAAACAGTGGATTTAAAGACCAATGAAGTGCATTTAGAGACAAAAACAAGTGGATTTAGAAACTGAAAAGTGCATTTAGAGACTGAAAAGTGGATTTATAGACAAAAACAAGTGGATTTATAGACTGAAACGTTCATTTCGAGCCTACAGAAGCAGAGAGACTTTGAGCATGCTGCTGCAGCCGGTGTGGAGCTTCCTGCTGGGACACTCGTTGGTCCTGACGTCTCCGGTGTTCCCCATTATCTTCTCGCTCGGCGTGTACCTGAGCCTGTGCGCGCCCTACCTGCTGCTGGACGTCCTGTCGGTTCGCTGCGCCTGGCTGCGCCGCTACAAGCTGCAGCCTCACGCTGCGGCCGACTGGGCCTCCCTGCAGCGCTGCGTGGCCCTGACGCTCTACAACCACCTCATCTACATCTTCCCGCTCACGCTGCTGCACTGGTACATGGCGCCGGCCCGGCTCGGGCCCGCGGCGCCGGTGGCCGTGGCCGTGGCGCCCGCGGTGTCCGGCGTGCTGGTGCAGCTGCTCGCCTGTCTGCTGCTCTTCGACTTCCAGAGCTTCGTCTGGCACCTGCTGCACCACCGCGTGCCCTGGCTCTACAGACAATTCCACAAGGTGAGACTGCCTGTCTGTCTGTCTGTCTGTATGTCTGTCTCTTTATATGTCTGTCTGTATGTCTGTCTCTTTATATGTCTGTCTGTCTGTCTGTCTCTTTATATGTCTGTCTGTATGTCTGTCTCTTTATATGCCTGTCTGTCTGTTTATCTGTCTGTCTGTCTGTCTGTCCCTCTCTCTGTCTCTCTGTCCCTCTCTCTGTCTCTCTGTCTGTTTCTCTGTCTGCTACCGATCACAGATGTCTTGTAATTTATATATATATATATATATATATATATATATATATATATATATATATATATATATATATATATATATATATATATATATATATATAATATATATATATATATATATATAATATATATATATATATATATATATATATATATATATATATATATATATATATATATATATATATATATATATATATATAATGTGTGTATTTGCTGTGAGACGTCCTGACGTGTGTCCTTGTCCCTGCAGGTGCACCACACCTTCCCGTCCCCGTCGGCGCTGACCACCGAGCACTCCTCGGCGTGGGAGACCCTGTCTCTGGGCTTCTTCGCTGCGGTGACCCCCCTGGTCCTGGGCGTGCACCCCCTCTCTGAGCTCTGCTTCTACGTGGTCAACATGTACCTGTCGGTGGAGGACCACTGCGGCTACGAGCTGCCCTGGGCCACGCACCGCCTGGTCCCGCTCGGCCTGTACGGCGGCGCCAAACACCACGACCTCCACCACCTCAAGTCCACCGTCAACTTCGCTCCGTACTTCACCCACTGGGACCGGCTGGCCGGGACCCTCTGCACCCAGGACTGACCACCGCACGCTGTCTATCTCCAGCTTCTCTCCAGCTTTAAAGACTGAAACGGGCATTTAGACTCCGAAAAAGTGGATTTAGTGGCTCGCCGGGACTCACAGGGTTCAGACTTTTCTTAGTTTTTTCACAGTTTCTGAATGTTCTTCTTTTTTGCCAAGTTTGTGAACTGAAAAGAAAGTTTGTGAAGTGATGGAGAAGTTAAAAAGAAAGTGGATTTAGGCCCCCTGCACACTGGCTGCGTGGCGTGTCCGTTCTCTCCAGGTTTAAAGACTAAAACGGGCATTTAGACTCAGAAAAAATGGATGTAGTGGCTGGCCCGGGACGTGAACTGAAAACAAAAGTCTGTGAAGTGATGGAGAAGTTAAAAAGCGAGAAGATTTAGAGTCTAGAGAAGTTTCTGAACTGAGAGAGACGGAGAGATGGGTTCAGAGTTTTAAACTTCTTTGTTCTTTTGTGTTTTTCAAAAGTTTGTGAACAGACAAAATAGAAAGTGTGTGACGTGATGGAGAAGGTAAAGAGGAAGTGGATTTAGAGTCTAGAGAAGTGTGTGACGTGATGGAGAAGGTAAAGAGGAAGTGGATTTAGAGTTTAGAGAAGTGTGTGACGTGATGGAGAAGGTAAAG
>JABUOV010000027.1:242500-360000 GCA_025617405.1 Perca schrenkii
TTGTGTTCTGTTTCCTGTTTTATTTTGATAGTCTGATTTTCTCTCTTGTCTCTTTTAGTTCTACTTCCTGTGTTTTCCCGCCTTTGTTGATTACCTTGTCCGCCCTGATGTGTTTCACCTGTTGTCTCACCTGTTCCTGGTTTGCTCGTTCCCTAGTTTATTTAGTCCCTGTGTTTCCCTTTGTCTCTTGTCAGATCGTTTTGTTCCTGTCTGTGTCCATGTCCTGTCAGTTTGCGTGTGTTTGGTGCTTTCCCTGAGGCCTGTACTACGAAGCAGGATTTGGCGTTAACGAGCTAACTTAAGGCTCAACCCAGGATTTTCTGTACTACGAAGGTGGATCAGTTGTTATCGGGTTCAATCACCGTTGTAACTCATGCTGAACACCTAACCTGGTCGGGAGCAGGTTAAGTTGGAGATCAGAGATCAACCGGTGTAAAACACCGCCTACTGACCAATCAATAGGTCGATTGATAACGGCATCACCGTTCTTAGAGAAGATCAGGCGGAGCTCGGTGCAGAGAGAGAGAGAGAGAGGGAGAGAGGGGTGCGCTCATAAAAGTTAAAACATTTACATTTATTTTTTTAGAGACCAACAACCCCGTTAACATGGGTATTTTTATGAAATATAGCCTATATATTTTAATGGGAGGGAATTACATATCGGCTTCTTGAGCCGTGTGGCGCCAATGCGCACATCGGTTTGAATTATGTTTTTATATTTTTTATTTGCTCTAACGATCGCTTCCCACTGCCAGGGTTGCAACTGAAATAATAGGCTAAAGCAACAACAGTTTATGGAAAGCACAAGTGTTATTATGGTCAGATCTTGGTCCTGACTGATGGGGAAGTGATATTAATAAGAGTTGTGATTTAAACATCTACAACGTCGGCTATTTATTTATTTTTTTGCCAGCTTTCCTTCCTGTTTTAGGAAGCAGCGACTGTATTGCGTTTTCCCTGTAAAACCGTGTCTGTGTTCTTCATATTTATGGAGAAATAACATGCGGCTCTGGTAGATGTTTGCGATTGGTCGTGGTGCGCAAACACCGCCTCTTTTATGTGAACGCGCGCGCCGCTGGATTGGGAAACCCTGAGTTGACTGAACTAGTTGATAACCAGCGTCGTAGTACAGGTTATGCGGGACCGCGGTTGTTAGGTTAGGTGAAGCCGGATTACTGAAAGAAATCCAGGACAAGTTGATCTTGCTTCGTAGTCCAGGCCTCTGGTCAGTACAAATCCTGTGAGTTTTCCCCCCCGTGAGTTCTGGTTTTCTATTTTTGGACTAATACCTGGACCAAGCATTCCCATCCCATCAGGTTCTTATGCAATGCAAACTTTCACTCCTCCAGGAAATAGGAAGGACCTTAGATACGACTTGCCTCCCTTTATGGACACCCTGCAGCCATTCAGAATCGAGTACTCACCCAGACCATGGTATAAAACACAGTAGCTGCTGATGTTTCAGAGCCGTGGTCAGGGCCACAGATTCTAACTGAGTCTGGCTCATAGAGTGTTAATAATGATGGACTTAGCATCCGGGTCTGGAAAGTGAAGCTGAAGCTTTCAAGCTGATAACATGCGTCACCTCCATCGGTAGCTTCTGTGATCTCAAATTCCATCTGCCTCCGCCCAAGCAACGGTCGGACGTCGTTCCAAAGGAGTCGTCTCCAAGTTTGAAAGCGAGACTGAATAACTAATAGATATTTAAAAGAAATAAACACCCTAACATTGTCACTGGGCCTCCAAATTATTCAAACATATAATTAGCAAATATAAATCCCCACTGATGATAGGCTTACTGGCCTATAGGCAAGGTTGTCACTAACGTAGCCATCCACAGATACAGATCATCCTGACGATTCACTGTGCCAAATGTATGTTTTAACATTAAAAGATTATTTATTTTTGAAAACATGTCAAAGATTATTATTTTAATAGCTTAGTATTCGATGCAAAAAGGTATTTATAAAGGCTTTAGGCCGCCCAACATGTTATTTTATGCCCAGTTTAATATGCATCTTCTTTGCATAATATCCCTGCTTTACTCAAAAGTACAAAGCAAATTCCTAGCAACTTGCACCGAGTTGTATGGCAATAAAGTATGGAATCTTGCAAAATGTGACAAACTGCTCAATGCACCTTGCACTTTGTGCCCTTGATCTGATTTAGTGAGCACTTTAGTAGTACAAGGTTGTATTATATTATTATTAATTCATGTTTTTAACTTGACTTTATTCTATAAACTTAATTATGTCATTAGCTATGAGATAGCACAGTTGGAGTGGAGTCACGATTTCATTTCACTGCTTGTTGTAATTGTATGCATGTGACAAATAAACTCAGAACTTGAAACTTGAATCTTGAATCTTCAATCTCTTTGGTGCTTTACTGGAGGCGAGTCCCCAAAAAGTGCTGGCGTGTCAGTTTTGGGTGCCAACATTGTGTAAGCCAATGGCAGACACACACACACTCAATGTTTCCACCCATTTAGTTTTATTGGTGTGAAACAGCAGCTGCTCAGTAACTTATGAAACTTAACTTTATATATATAAGTGCGAGAGAGACACCAGAGACATCAGAGCATCGAGACAACCTGACATCAGGATCTTCATTAGATCACTTATGCTGAAATCTGACCAAATTTTGGACATGGTGAGCAAAAGTATTCAGCTTGCTTTACAGAGTATTGTAGCTGTGCATAAGAGTGATACCAACTAAATAAACTAAATGAAAACATCTCTTCTGTTCCAGCTGGTTTCAGTCGTCCTCCTCCTTCTGGCTCCACTGTTGATCAGTTGCCACCCGCTCGTTCTGCCGGTAGACTGCAGTGACATTCATAATAATGACAACAGCCGACCCAGTGGAGTGAATACCATCTATCCCATCGGACCCACGTCTGCTGTCCAGGTACACTTCATCCTCTCGGGGACGCAGGTTGACCTTCAGATCAGGTCTTGGTATCGCTTATGATTTCACAATAAGAATTATTTTTTTAATTTAGATTCGAGTCAGGTCAGGGAAATTTCGATCACAATATCAGTTTATCTTTGCTATAAAAGAGATTCTCAGAGAACTTCTGATGTAAATTGTGAAAGCAAGAAGCAACCCTCACCTATTTTGTATAATGCACCAGGTTAATGTTTACATTAAGAAATTACCCTGAAAAAGTTTTATTTAAAGTACTTATACTGAACTGAACAGGACTAACAGGGGTGGAGCCAGGCTCTCAGCGCAGTGGGGGCAGAGCTTCATCACGGGGCCCCCCTGCTATCAAGTGATTTGTTAAAAAAAATAATTCTAAAATAGCTATAAATCGATGTTGTAATGTGTCACTTGTTGAGTCAAGTTAGCCTATGTCCAATAAATCACAAAGAAAAGCCACAATGTCAGACAAGTTTGTATTAAAGAACAAAAAAAACAGCTTTCTGTTACGACTTAGGGAATAGGAGGAAGAGAAGCAGAGAGCAGATGAGATAACGTTTGATCTTGAGGATTCACACCAACAAAGAGAGTCCCGACTGCAGCGGGCAAAAACGTCTTTCAGAAACTTCAGAAAAACAAGAACGGGGAATCCAAAAAAACAAACGTAGACAAAAAACATCAAATAGAGACAAAAGGAAATCCAGGGAGTACAGAACTTGACGTGACACACAGAGACAGTACAGGAACAACAAATGATCTGACACAAGACAAAGGGAACACAGAGGCTAAATACAAGAGGTAATGAGCATACAAGGGACAAATACAGCAGGTGAAACACATCAGGGCGGGGCAGAACAATCAGACAGGCGGGAAAATACTAGCCTAGAAATCTAGACCACCCTAGTGGCAGCAAATTTATTTTGCAGCCAGGGGGGTCTAATAACTCTCCGTTGTCTTGTGAGCTGGAAAAACCAAATTTTGGTCAGGCCAATCACATCGTGTATAGAGTCAGTGGGTGGGCGGGGCTTATGGCTGCTGCTGCTGCTGGGAACAGCGGTTTTCTGGAAGACTTGGAGTTCAGCTTTTCTTTGAGAAAAGAACAAAGAACGGCACTGAAGTCATTCTTAAAAAAGGAATATGTGTTCTGAGTTTTGCTGACCGGTTACGGCAAAAGTTTAATCTATCAACTAGCTTCTCTACCTTCTTTGTTGCTCTGCCTGGTTGTAGCACTGTCCTATTATGTGCAGAGGGAATTTGAAAGACAACTGTTTATCCCGCCCCTCAGATTGAGCCCTGTCAATGGTGAGTTCCCAGACCCAACATCTGGTTGTGTGTCTGGCTTGTCAGGCTAGGAAACACAGGAAGTAAAACTAGACAAGAAAAGACAGAAAACCAGACTACCAAAATAAAACAGGAAACAGAAACCTACACAATGATCACAGAAACAATCAACAGGAAATAAAAACCACAGTACAGAACCATGAACAATCAATATACAAAACAGAAAACAGCAACAGAAATATAAACAAACCCAACGGAAATATCCACAACCACAACACACAACAACCCCTCCTCAAGGGACGGATCCCAGACGTCCAAAACACCAAAAAGTCAACCCAGGGAGGGTGGAGGAAAACCGGAGGAGGTACAACACAAAAAGTCGGAAAAAATGTCCATGAAAACAAAATGACCTAAGGAGGGCAGAGGGGAGGCAGAGAATCAAAGGAGTGAAAACTGAGCACCGTAGAACTAAGGGAACTGAGGGCAGTGGGACTTGGGGATCAAGGGACTGTGGGCAGTAGGGGACAAAGAACAGTGGGCACTTGGGAATTTGAATGCTTTGCCTAGCAGGGCTGCGGACAGCGAGGATTGAACCCCTCTGGCGACCAAATTCTGGTAGCAACTTCTAGTTTAGACACCAGAACGTTGTGGCCTGGGTTAAAACAACAAACCCCTTAAAGGGGAACGTTGCTTTTCCAACCTGGACCATATTTTCCTATGTTTTTGTGTCTAAATGACTGATGGGAACAACAATCTTTGAAATTGGTCAAGTATTGGGCAGGCAAACTAGTAGAACTGATTTAAGTACATTTGGATACCGTTTTAGTTAAAGGATCACATTGTGTAATACCTGTGTTTGTGTGTAGGTGTACTGTGACATGGATTCAGAAGAAGGACGGTGGACGGTGAGTATTTTAACAGAAGTCAACTCTTCCTGTAGTTCCTTCACAATAAATCACATTCCAGTAAAAACCCTGTTGTCTGGAAACATGAGCTGTCAGATATCTTGTGTTTTTAGCTAGTTAACCCCCCATCCCGTCCCCCCCAGGTGTTCCAGAGGAGGATGGACGGCACGGTGAACTTCTACAGGGGCTGGGATCAATTCAAGACTGGCTTTGGTATCGCTGCTGGAGAGTACTGGCTCGGTGAGAAATGAATCTAAACTAACAGTCTTTTGGTTTCATGAAACTGTTTCTAAATGTTTGTTTGTTTTCAGGTCTCGAGTCTCTCTACCACCTGACTCAGAGGAAAAGGTACGAGCTGCTGGTCGACATGGAGGACTTTGAAGGAAACAAAGTGTTCGCTCGTTACTCCTCATTCTCCATCGACCCAGAGTCCTCCGGATACACACTGCATGTTTCTGGATTCACTGATAAAGGAGCAGGTGAGGTTTCCACATTAAGGACGAGAATTTCAGCCATTAATGTTGTGGAGTGTGACATTGGTTCATGCTACATACTTGTCCCTAAACAACTAAACAAGAAGTTAAACGAGTTGCTGAGATATCAAATCAATCCTCTGTTTACATTTCATGAATCACATGGTTTCATATTTTTATCTAATTCTGTTTCAATGAAGAAATGAAACATTGTCAATGATTTGAGTGTTCATCAGGTTTAGTGTTGGGTACCATATCCTGAACCTTTTATGGTACCGACCGAATTATGGCGGTAATACGGATGACCGATTCACATTAAATCAAACGGTGCCAAATTTTTATGTACCTGAAAGCGCATAAGCTCAACCTTGTCCGTCCTCTTTGCATGTTGACAGAGAGCAGGGCTCAGCGCTGATACACATGTCTGCAGAGTTGAGGTTCAGACGGACAAAAATACGACTCTTTGTTCAAGTCACGGGGAGTCATGTCAATGCTGATAAAGTGGTCGCGATTTGCAGTTACACTTTTAAAAACTCTACGCAGCAATATAATATAATGGTGAGGGGAAACAGGTCACGGTGCAGTTAAAATTCCTCTGCGAAAGACAGGCAGAACAGGGTTCTCTATGCCCTGGTGACTGACTGACAGGCTGGAGGTCGTAAGGCAACTTTATTTTTCTATACAGGTAGCACATTTCAGTAAAAAAGCTTTACATGAAACAATTTAAATACATTTAAACAGTAATGAAAAATTTAAATTAAAAAGGCTAACATAGAATAAGATCCAAAGAATAAAAGTTACAGTGTAGTTAAGAAATGAATAAATATTTGATTTAATAGGTTGTAGGGACGGGAGAGGAAGGGGTTTATTTTGTGTGGATTGTAAAATGTTTTTAATAAATAACAAAATGTTCTGACTAAATAGAATGAATAGGTTTAGAATTATTTTTACAACTGAAATGTTTATTCTATTACGGATTGAGGGTAAGGGGGAAGTACCGAAAAATGTGTTATAGCTGACTCAATCTGTAGATATATTGTTTTGTTTTAATTAAATATATATACCATAATAAACATTAAACGTCACCAGTCCAGTGTTGTTAGTTCAGTTGTTGTATTATTTAGTGATACGTGCTTTTGTTAGAGAAGTTGACTGGTATTTACTGGAGTAAATACACTCCATAAGTATATATCATTGTTAGTTGTATCATAATGTTGTGATTATACACTTGTTGTCTTTCTCTAGGAGACTCCCTGAGTTATCACAGCGGAATGAAGTTCTCCACCTTTGACAAAGACCAGGACACCTTTGATGGAGGGAACTGTGCCAGATCATTCCTGGGGGCGTTCTGGTATGCCGCCTGTCACCATGCAAATCCAAACGGTGTTTATCGTTGGGGGGCTGACAGCACTATCTCTAATGTTGGAGTGGAGTGGAGACATTGGAAAGGTATGGACTACTCCCTGAAGACCATCAGCATGAAGATCCGTCCTGTGCAGTAGTTCTGCAGGACCAACGTACAGCAGAATATCAGCTCATCTCTTGTGATTTCTTTCTCTTTCTCTCATTAAGCATTTGATCGCACAACAGGTCTTATTTTCCTGAAACTGGGCACCAACACAAGAAAACCAACTGTTGTCTGTAAATCTTGTTACCATCTGTGATGGTTTGAAGCAGTCGCAGCTCGCTGCAACGTGGAAGAAAAGTCAGATGTGTCTCCAGTTGGGCGGCTGCAGCAGGAAAGTAGGGCCCATAATCTTTAAATGGAAACACATATATAGTCTGATCGGGTGTTAATCACTGCATGAACTGATAACACAAGTCTAAAAGAGAGAAAGAAGTAAAGAAAATGAAAACTATAAAAAGATCTTTGCAGTTCAGGACAGCCAGTTGATGTTTGTTGGAGGTTTGAAACTCTAATATGAATCTTTATCTGCTGTACGGTGACAATAAATAAGAAGCTGAGCATTAAGATGATCTGATGTCTTCACTTTGTCTCCTGAGTCTTTCTATCTGGACTCTCTGATGGAAGATGGACTCATGATGGGACTGAAATCGGTTACAACTCTCCGGTGTCTCGTATCAGCTGATCAAAAAGCAACAGATGGAGCAGGACATCACACACCATTACCGACTGTTAGACATGAACACATTTTGGTAACTTTTGGGGAGGAAAGCTACGAGATGATCTTCTTAAAAACCTCTTTAATCTTTTCTTCATAAGAAACATTTCTACATTACTTAAATATTAGTGAAAATATATTTTTTGAAATTTCTAAAATATTACTGAAAACATTGCTGAAATTACTAAAAATAATCATATAGGATTAGTAAAACAATCACTAAAAATACTTATATTAAACCATACCGGTTAAACTGTTAAAGCTATTGAAGCTTTGAAATAAAAAAATGTCTCTAATCCCACAGAGTATTGACACACACACACACAGAAAAGCACGCACACACACAAACAAAGACACACAGACACACACATACACACACAGAAACACACACACACACTCATAAACAGACACACACACGCACACACACCCACCCACACACACACACGCGCACACAGACACACAAACAAAGACACACAGACACACACATACACACACAGAAACACACACACACTCATATACAGACACACAGACACACACACACACCCACACCGCCCTGAAACACACACACACACAGACACACACCGCCCCCCCCACACACACACACACACACATTCCTGAGCAGAAGCAGTCTGTTTACTGGAAGTTACATAATCATGGAGAGATGTGATTGGCTGCAGATATTAACCGTGCGGAGCTAGACTCTCAGCACAGTGGGGGCAGAGCTTCATCACGGCCCCCCTGCTAACACTAACCCTTAAGAGAATAAATAAGAGGGAGAGACACCATGAGACACTAGAGATATCAGAGACATCAAAGACAACAGAGCATCCAAACACACTGACATCAGGATCTTCATCTTCAGTTCAGCTGAAATCTGACCATGAAGGTAAGTTTGTAACTTTATATATCTGATGGTTTGTCTAATTGTTAATCACTAGTTTCAGTATGTTAACAGCTTCAGCACAAGCACATTTTAATCATTTGTGGCCCCAGAATTTGGACAGGGAAAGCAAAAGTCTTCCTCTTGCTTTACAGCGTATTCTAGCTGCATGAGAGCGATACCAACGCAGGGGGAGAACCCAATGGAGAAACCCACATAGAGTATGATGTCAGCACAGTTTGTTTTCAAATCAGCACCAACCAAAATGAGAATGCATCAATGACAGCAGAGTCTCCCTGATCCTGCTGCAGAGGCCAAAGTCAGAAATTTGTTCTTGATCAAACTAAAGGAAAACATCTCTTCTGTTCCAGCTGATTTCAGTCGTCCTCCTCCTGCTGGCTCCACTGTTGACCAGCTGCCACCCGCTCGGTAGGCCGGTGGACTGCAGTGACATTTATAACAATGAGAACAGCCGACCCAGTGGAGTGTACACCATCTATCCCATCGGAGCCACGTCTGCTGTCCAGGTACACTTCATCCTCTCTGGGACGCAGGTTGAGCATCAAATTATAATAATGTGAAGAGTTACAAATTCTGACTGATGCTTCTGATACAACAGATTAGGGCTGGATTAAAAAATGGATTTCCCCAATCAAATTGATTATTATTTAAATGTTCCAACAATCAGTTCATTAAATCCTGAGGTTCATCTTTTTTAGAGGCTCTGTCCAGAATTTATCCGTCTGTATCATATGAAACTAAAAGACCATTAGCCCCAACTATGTCATGCTAGCTTGTTCTGAAGGGGCCTTGGTTAAAAACCGATGGTGAGGGAAAAACTGGCATGGCCATTTTTAAAAGGGGTCCTTTGGAATCTCACCTCATCTCAAGATATCTAGGACCTCCTACCTCATTAACATATGGACACAGAAATACAGAAATAAATCACATTAACTAATACCTGTGTTCGTGTGTAGGTGTACTGTGACATGTTTTCAGAAGGAGGACGGTGGACAGTGAGTATTTTAACTCAACACTTCCTGTAGTTCCTTCACAATAAATCACATTCCGGTAAAATCCTTGTTGTCTGGAATCATGAGCTGTCAGATATCTTGTGTGTTTAGCTAGTTAACCCCCCATCCCGTCCCCCCCAGGTGTTCCAGAAGAGGATGGACGGCACGGTGAACTTCTACAGGGGCTGGGATCAATACAAGACTGGCTTTGGTATCGCTGCTGGAGAGTACTGGCTGGGTGAGTAATGAAACCAAACTAACAGTCATGTCTTCATGAAACTGTTTCTAAATGTTTATGTTTGTTTTCGGGTCTCGAGTCTCTACACCACATGACTCAGAAGAAAAGGTACGAGCTGCTGGTCGACATGGAGGACTTTGAAGGAAACAAAGTGTTAGCTCGTTACTCCTCATTCTCCATCGACCCAGAGTCCTCCGGATACACACTGCATGTTTCTGGATACACTGATGGAGGAGCAGGTGAGGTTTCCACATTAAGGACGAGAATTCTATTATGGATTGAGGGTACGGAGGAAGTTCCGAAAAACCTGTTATAGATGACTGAATCTGTAGATTTATTGTTTTGTTTTAATTAAATATACTTACCATAGTAAACATTAAACTTCACCAGTCCAGTGTTGTTAGTTCAGTAGTTGTATTATTTAGTTATACATGCTTTTGTTATAGAAGTAGACTGTGGTATTTACTGGAGTAAATACACTCCATAAGTATATATCATTGTTAGTTGTATCATAATGTTCTGATTATACACTTGTTGTGATTCTGTAGGAGACTCTCTGATTGCTCACAACGGAATGAAGTTCACCACCTTCGACAAAGACCAGGACCTCTCGGATGGAAACTGTGCCAGATCATTCCTGGGGGCGTTCTGGTACAAAAGCTGTTACAATGCAAATCCAAACGGTGTTTATCGTTGGGGGGCTGACAGCACTATCTCTGGTGTGGGAGTGAGTTGGCACCAATGGAAAGGTATTAACTACTCCCTGAAGACCATCAGCATGAAGATCCGTCCTGTGCAGTAGTTCTCCAGGACCAACGTACAGCAGAATATCAGTTCATCTCTTCTGATTTCTTTCTCTTTCTCTCATTAAGCATTAAATCTCACAACAGGTCTTATTTTCCTGAAACTGGGCACTAGCACAAGTCAACCAACTGATGTTTGTAACACTTGTTACTGTCTGATCAGTCGCAGCTCGCTGCAACATGGAAGAAAAGTCAGATGTGTCTCCAGTTGGGCGGCTGAGCAGGAAAGTAGGGCCCATAATCTTTAAATGGAAACACATATATAGTCTGATCAGGTGATAATCACTGCATGAACTGCTAAGACGAGTCTAAAAGAGAGAAAGAAGTAAAGAAATGAAAACTATAAAAACAGATTTGTAGTTCAGGACAGCCAGTTGATGTTTGGTGGAGGTTTGAAACTCTAATGTGAATCTTTATCTGCTGTACGGTGACAATAAATAAGAAGCTGAGCATTAAGATGATCTGATGTCTTCACTTTATCTTCTATGGAGGATGCTTTTTATTCATTATTAAAATCAGAAGTCAAGAGAAAAAAAGATAAAGGAATTAAAAAAGCAAAGATAAAAAGTTAAAATAATTATTTGAAAATATAAAATTTAGTTTTAGTTTTTATTTTCAATATAATTTTGATGACTGACTTTTTATGACTTTTTTCGCCATACTATACTATGACTTTTTATCACAAGTAAAAAACGTCATAGTTTAGTAAGTCAAATAAAAAAAACAAAGAGTTCATCAGTTTCAACATTAATTAAAGCTGCGAGCAGCGATGGACGGGCCCTCGCGCCTCTGCGCGCGTCGGGGTTACCGCCGGACGCCGCTCCTTGCGACCGTGCATTTGCGCGGCGCTCGGACGCCGCAAACCATCACCACTGAAAAGGGAACTCCCCGCTGAGTTCAACGATAGCTCACACAAGACTCTAAGTCATACGGTTCATTAGCTGTGAAAGGGGGCGTGGCTAAAGCATAGGGGGCGGGTCCAACCATCACCAATAAAAAAGGAAGTCTCTGCTGAGTTCAATGATACCTCACACAAGGGTCTATCTTAAACGGTTCAAATTTTAAGAAAATGGGCGTGGCTTAAGTATAGGGGGCGGGTCAAACCATCACCAATTAAAAATGAAGTCTCTGCTGAGTTCAACGATACCTCACACAAGACTCTACGTCATACGGTTCATTAGCTGTGAAAGGGGGCGTGGCTAAAGCATAGGGGGCGGGTCCAACAATCACCAATTAAAAACGAAGCCTCTGCTGAGATGAACGATACCTCACACAAGACTCTACCTTAAATGGGTCAGCATGTATGAAAGGGGGCGTGGCTTAAACATAGGGGGCGGGCCAAACCATCACCAATGAAGAAGGAAGTCTCTGCTGAGTTCAATGATACCTCACACAAGGGTATACCTTAAACGGTTCAAATGTTATGAAAGGGGGCGTGGCCTGAGTAAGTGGGCGTGGTCATATTATAGGGGGCAGCTCAGTATCACACGTAGACCACACATTCTAAGTTTCATGCAAATCTGATGATGTTTGTCATATAAGGCCCATTTCCTGTGGCCAGGGGGGGGCGCTATGACCAAAAGTCAATTTTGGCCGGTAGGTGTCCTCAGGCCCGGACCCTTGTCCATCGTGAGAAATTTCGGGCAGATACGACAACGTACACTCAAGTTACAGCAACTTCTTTGTTCATCGCTAAACACTCAAAATGGCCGCCACGCCACGCCCACACCGTCTGACGAAAAGTTTTTCTTTTAATAACTTTTCATCGTGAAGGTGTTGGGATGGCACAGACCAAGTTTGAAGTCCATCGGATGAAATCTCTAGGAGGAGTTAGTTAAAGTATAGCACCTTGACTTTTAGGCCTACTTCCTGTTGCCACAAGGGGGCGCTATGACTTTAAGTAAATATCGGCCTTTATTTGTCCTCAGGGTCGGACTCTTATAAATCCTGAAAAGTTTCGAGGTAATCGGACAACGTACACTCGAGTTACACCCACTTCCTGTTTCGCGGCGAAACGCACAAAATGGCCGCCCGCCACGGCCACGTCCCTATGACGAAAAGTTTTTTCTTTTAACAACTTTTCATCTTTAACATCTTAAGATGGCACAGACCGAGTTTGAAGTTGATCGGATGAAATCTCTAGGAGGAGTTCGTTAAAGTACGACATGTGGAAATGGCCAAAATCGCACTAATTTCGAACTTTGAAATCAAAATGGCGGACTTCCTGTTGGGTTTAGGGTATGGCTCTAATGAAGTGTTTTGTATGTCTTGACATGTTACATATGTGTACCAAGTTTCGTGAGTCTACGTTAAACGCACTGGAGGGGCTCAATTTTCTTAACTTTGTAGGGGGCGCTAGCGAGCCATTTTTGTGCGCCTATTCCCGAAACCCTTAAAATACGTAAATTTTCACCAGACTTGATGCGACCGCCAAATTTGGTGAGTTTTTGAATATATTTAGCCCCTCAAAAAGCCAATTAATTTGCCGGGAAAAAGAAAGACTAATTCCTTCAGTTTCAATAGGGCCTTCGCCGCTGTCGGCGCTCGGGCCCTAAATATCTTGTCTTTGTAGTGTAATATAGGTTGAAAAGGATTTGCAAATCATTATATTCTGTTTTATTCACGTTTTACACAACGTCCCAACTTCATTGGAATTGGGGTTTATAGTTATAAATTATTTAAGATAGTTGTAAAGTATTTAAGATAGCAGTAAAGTATTAAGATTGATAGATTTTTGGAATTTTGACCTGTCTCTCTTAGTTACGCTGTTATAGTTCTAGACTGCCGGGGGACTTCCTTTCTTTAACACACTGAGCTGCTCTCTCCTCTCCCTTTTCCATTTGTCTGCGTCCCAGAAATGCTTGTTACTAATCCTAGCTTTGGGGAGTTTACTCCTGTTTACTACTGTTTTTTTTCACCCAGCATATTTACGTACGATGGCACCAAGATCTTGGTTGCAGCTGTCGCCATGGTGCTGCTGCACTCCCTGCTACACCCTGCTAAGCTCCGCGGTGCCCTGCAATGTCATGCTGCTTCCTGCTGAACCCTGCTGCTTCCTGCTGAGCCCTGCTGCTTCCTGCTGAACCCTGCTGCTTCCTGCTGCTTCCTGCTGAACCCTGCTGCTTCCTGCTGAACCCTGCTGCTTCCTGCTGCTTCCTGCTGAACCCTGCTGCTTCCTGCTGAGCCCTGCTGCTTCCTGCTGAACCCTGCTGCTTCCTGCTGCTTCCTGCTGAACCCTGCTGCTTCCTGCTGAACCCTGCTGCTTCCTGCTGCTTCCTGCTGAACCCTGCTGCTTCCTGCTGAGCCCTGCTGCTTCCTGCTGAACCCTGCTGCTTCCTGCTGCTTCCTGCTGAACCCTGCTGCTTCCTGCTGCTTCCTGCTGAACCCTGCTGCTTCCTGCTGCTTCCTGCTGAGCCCTGCTGCTTCCTGCTGAACCCTGCTGCTTCCTGCTGAACCCTGCTGCTTCCTGCTACGTCCATCCATGCTCTGCTGGGCCACGCTACATCCTGTAACACCCTGCAGCGCCCTGATATGACATGAACTACTACGACTACCATTTGAAGTCACTGTTCCATTATTAATGTGACTATTATCGCCACTGTTCATCACATGGCCCCAACCGGCCCGTCAGACACTGCCTACCAAGATCCTGGGTCTGTCCCAGGTTTCTTCCCAAGAGGGAGTTGTTCCTTGCCACTGTCGCATTATTAGAATTGTTGGGGCTTTGTAAATTATAGAGTGTGGTCTAGACCTACTCTATCTGTAAAGTGTCTCGAGATAACTTTTGTTGTGATTTGATACTATAAATAAAATTGAATTGAATTGAATTGAATTGAATAGATATATAGATAGATAGATAGATAGATAGATAGATAGATAGATAGATAGATAGATAGATAGATAGAGATAGAGATAGAGAAATAGAGAGATAGATAGATAGATATTTTATTGATCCCCAAGTAGAAATTCAATGTCCCAGTAGCTTAAAGACATCACACACAACATACACATACATCATAAACAGGATGATAAAATAACAAATCCACATGAATAATATGGGCAATAAAAGAAAAGATACTAAATAAAATATTGCAACTTTTTAGCAATTTCTTACAAAAGCTCCCGCAAAATCAGGCATTTTGGGTGGCAAAATTCTCAAAAAGACTGCGAAATCCTGGAGGGACTGCCCTTGTTTGTTTTTTCATGTGTTATGGTGCGCTTTCACCAGTTTTTTTTTGGTGCATGTAGGCCACTCCTGATTTTGTCAGTAATCTCATTTCTTATATGCAGTGGCGTAACGAGCCAACACTGGGCCCTTATGCAGACTTATCAAGGCGGGCCCCCCTACTACAGCACATGATGACAGCGCAATGTCCACAAGTAGGCTACCATGAATAGGACAGGATAGGATCATAGAGACACAGCAATTCCTGTTTTTCACCTTTATGAGGCGAAAAAAATGGCTGGTAAAAAGTCACTGTGGCGGGTGGTCAAAAAAGTTAACTTCATGCCCTGAGTGTGTCATGGTGGTGGTGCAAATAAGTCCAATAGGATAAAGGGAGGGGTTGTGCATATGGGCTAATATAGCCAGTAAGCAGTGTAAACAGTGTAAGCAGTAAACAGTGGGCCAGTGGACAGTCAGTACATAACTATTGTTATAGGAGGTAGTGAAAGTGGTGGAAGGGCAGACAGACTGTGCAGAGAAGTCTATCTCTCTTCTTCCCTTTTGTGAAGCATCGTAGAGTTGTATGGCCCTGGGGAAAAATGTCTTTCTCAGTCTGTCAGTTCTACATGGCAGTGTGTGTAGTCTTGAGCTGATCATTCCCTTCTGCTTTTTGATGTTGAGCAGTTTCTTTAGGGTCCTTTTATTTGATATTGAAGTGAAGCACTCCAGTTCAGCACCAATGACAGAGCCAGCTTTCCTTACCAGCCTGTCCAGTCACCCAGCATCCCTCTTCTTAGTGCTTCCTCCCCACCATACCACAGGATAAGAGAGGATGCTGGCAAGAACAGACTGGTAAAACATCCAGAGAAGCTTGCTGCAGACTTTAAAGAAGCGCAGCCTCTTCAGGATTTAAAGCCGGCTCTGCCCTTTCTTGTAGAGTGCTTCAGTGTTGGTGGACCAGTCCAGTTTATTGTCCAGGTGTATCCCAAGATACTTGTAAGTAATTACCATCTCCAACTTCACCCCCTCAATGGAGACTGGCAGCAGAGCGGGCTTAGACCTACGGAAATCCACCACTGTCTCTTTGGTCTTAGAAGTGTTGAGTTGTAGGTGGTTGAGTTTGCACTAATGCACAAAGTCCTCCACCAGGCCCCTGTACTCCTCCTCCTGCCCATCGCTAATACACCACACATTTGCAGTATCATCCGAAAACTGCATGTAGCATGACTTTGTGATCTAGCATCTGTTGTATTTAAGATAACAGTAAAGTGTTTAAGATCGTTGTTAAGTATTTAAGATAGCAGTAAAGTATTTAAGATAGTTGTAACGTTTTTGAGCTAGTTGTAAAGTATTTAAGACAGTTGTAAAGTTGCATTATGTTACCTATAGTGCAACAACTTATCAAGGTACTCAAACACCCCTTCACTAATTGAGACATGGTATCTCCCAGAACCTTTAAGATGGGCTTGATAGCTTTGGGACTCTTTTATCCCGAACACCCTGGAGAGGAGACACCACATATGTGAGTGACTTGAACACAAACATTTTACCATTGCACAGTTAGCAACAGTTAACCTGCATTCAATTAATCAGGCAAAAATTATACACATTATATATAAATTATATTATAAATGGTAACCAAATTAGGTAACCAAACTAGCAAACTGAGTGCATGTGTTTCTCTTGACAGGCCTCCAATCAACAACAGCTGATTGTGAATATCTTTCAATGAACATTCAAAACTTGAGTTTGTGCCTTAGTTCATTTT
Organism: Perca schrenkii; assembly: GCA_025617405.1. NCBI lineage: Eukaryota > Metazoa > Chordata > Actinopteri > Perciformes > Percidae > Perca > Perca schrenkii. The sequence continues at coordinate 259,072 of JABUOV010000027.1, forward strand.
AATAGAAACATAATATGAGCTACAGCATATGAATGATGACACATATTAGTACTGAAGAGGACTTTCAATAAGTTATTTCAGTTTGGATCTCATGTGATTCAGAAAGGAAGTGTCAAGGGCCCTTTCAGACCTACCTAGTTTGGTCCAGAATTTTGGACTTTTCAGTTTAATCCTATGAAACAATTACTGCTGTGACACCACCCTGGCCCAGACTAAACAGCTGATCCTTGGTTTGAATGGTTTGGACTATTGGTTTGGACATTCAGGTGTGAAATGCCGTTAAAAACACTTTTAACAGTACCTCTCATAGAAGGAAAAAGAACAGGCATTTTGTTGGAGGGTGTTGGAAAAACATGAGAGATCACTTTGCCAAAAGCTAAAAAACAAATTAATGGAAAGAGTGTTCGTAACATCGAGAGGTGGACAGTTTCTACCTGGACGTCAGATACATTAGCGTTAATTCAACACAAATGTAATCTTTGGTGGTAGGTCAGTGTTATCAGTGCTATCATGGATTAGAGTTTAGATTCTCTGGCCGAGCCCCAGCCTAAACCGGACCCGACCCATGGGCCGTGCCGACATTTTACGCCGCTATGATCAGGCCGGGCAGGCCCTTGATCAAGCATTTTTTTTTTTTTTTAATCCTTACTTTATTAGCCTTATTCGGTGGGGAGAAAGCTATGCCTCTCCAGCTCCTCCCGTAACTCTTGGTGTGTGTCCTGCACTGACTTGAGTGTGAGGATGATGAGCATGCAGACCGTGGAGAAGGACAGTATTAATTAGGTGATCGAGACCAGAAAGTCTCCTATATGATTCCAGGGCTTTAATTATGTTGCTGCCTTGATCTGTTCCCCACACTATTCGGCTGAGGGAGATATGGGTCGAGTTTTTTTTTTTTTTACGTTTCTTCATTCGGATCCATTTGTGATCCGTTCTAGTCTGAATAAACAGCAGTTTACAGGATTTGTCCTTGTTGCATTACCGGTATTTATTAAGATAATTCTAAACAGATTTCTGTAGTTCAAACAACTCTGAACTGTAGTTGAGAACGTCAGTTTTTAACGGCCCATGTATTAAAAAATTGTCGGGTTTAAGTCGGGCTCATAATTACAGTTAATGTGTCGGGCCGGGCTCGGACACAACGTGCTCGGGCTCGGGTAGGAACGGGCTTGATTTTTTTGGGCTTGATCTAAGCTATATCATGGATGCAACAAGACGACAATAATGCAATGTATTTTAACAGATGAGCTGGCAAGTTGAAAGTAAATTAGAGAAAATGTTGATAGTAAATGGGATGTAAAGTCCCAATAGATGCTAAGGTCTTGTCTGATAGCTGTAAAGTATTTGAGCTAGTTATAAAGTATTTAAGGTTGCTGTAATCAGGTTGAGCTAGTTAATTATTTGAGGTAGTTGTAATGTATTTAAGTTAGTTTTTAGGATTTTAAGAACGTTGTAAAGTGATAGTTGTAGAAAGCTGCTGTGTCTTTCTGTCTGGACTGTTGAAATGATTTCCTTCCTGACAAACAGAAGTGATGATCAATCACTGCCCTCTTTTGGTCTCAGAGACAAACTACAACATCTTCTTCAGGGACAAAATATACAATATATAAAATATATCAATACTTAGTGTTTGTATTCTCAGAGGTATCACACAGATAAGGCTGGAGAGAATATTAGAAAGACCTTGGTTTAATGGACTCCAACACCAACACAATAAAATTGCAGTGAGAAAATTAGAAACTTCAATTTTAAAATGTTGCAGAATTTTCCCTGAAAACTGTTGTTTAATATAACATGACTGTATAAATGTGCTTGTGTATCTGGACTTTATTATAATACCTTTATTAATATTCATATCACATACAGTACATTAAAAGCTACCTCTTTCTGCTTTTATCCGAGTTAAAATACAACCTCAAGTTCTTTCAGTATGGATCTCATTCAGCAAGGAAGAGTTAAGGGCCCTTCCACATCTTACTCGTTTGGTTCACACTTTTGGACTTTTCAATTTGAGCCAGAGCTTCCACATGATACAAGCCTTACATGACACCCCCCCCCCTGCTCAAAGCAGTTGCTAGTAGCAATGCAGAATTTTCCCTCCACAACATATATTTTGGAAAACTGTTGTTAATATAACATCACTGTTTAAATGCGTTTGTGTATCTGGACTTTCTTATAATACCTATGCCTGTTTTAGGTTGTACGCACGTTTCATAAATGAGGGCCACTGTGTTTTAGGGAAATATGTGTTATGTGCAGTAGGTTTTAACAATGTGCAATACTTTATTTATAACTGTCAAGGCTTTATTCATGATGCAGCTTGGAGTCCAAAACTATTGTCCCTAAAGGGACGAAAGTACATCACATCGTATAAAATCTTTGAAATGTGTGTCCTGTATTAACTGCGAGGACAAGGGTGGCTTTGTTTTTACTCCTGAAAGAGCTGGGTCAAACATGTTAACGTTTAATAGAAGAAGTGTTGTGTAATCTCTAAACAGGAATGAACATGTTCTCTAAACTCAGGTGTGTTCACACAGGAAGCATGTCTGAACAATCATTAGGCTCGTTGGAGATGAACTGCGCCTCCCCTGTATAGTGGACGAGAGCAGGCGGCATCAGCCGGGGGCGGTGACAAAAATCCGCTTTCAAGTCGGACAGAGACAGAAACACTGTGGTCCGATTTAATAAAATGACACATATATCAGTTCCTAAACAGTCTCCAGTTGTTTTTATTATGACAGAGTAGCTGTCAGAATGCTCTACATGTGATCTGTTGCTGATTTTAATTAACACCAGACTGTAGATAATCTGTAATCTGAACAGATTTAGTCTCTCTGACTTCTAAACATCACTGTCAGTCACACAACAGGTGTTCTGTCCAGAATCAGCCTTTAAATCAGACAAAAAGCAGTTAAAATCCCTCCGATTCAAAATCAATAAAACCTTTATATAAAACGTCATCATGTTGAGTAGATTCTGAACCAATCAGCTGTTAGATCAGCTGAGAGGCTGGCGTTTCCCAGCATGCCCCTGGGTCTTGCAGTCGGTGGAGAGCAACTGCGCTGCCTGGGTCTCAAACCAGCGGCTGAGGTTACCGTTGTCTGTGTGCACACCCCAATTTTTCCATGTTTTTATTGAAATTAATTCAGTTCAATGTCTTATTGTACTTAACCTGTGAGAACCTGTGGCCAAATCCACAAGACAAAGTTGATGAAAATGTAGAAGTACAGTAATCACTTCTTTGTTTTGCTTTTGACAGTACAAGCAAGTTGAGGAACACTGCATTTGATGTTTTACAGTACTACAGTCTTTTCTATTTCGTAGCTAATTATTTTTGCTCTGATTTAAATAAACTTATGTGATTGTACTGTATTGTTTTTCATCAATACATTTCAGGTTTTGTTCAATGATTCCACTGTGTCTGTAGTATTCTCTCCACTACTGCAGTACTTTTACAGGGATGTATTAACATCTAGTACCATAATGAAACACGTATCACTTATTGTGTACTACAATATTTAATGAGTGTACGAATGATGACCCAGTGAAACTATGGGTAGCTTGTGTGTGGCTGATCTAAAGTAACGTTTCAATGGTATTTCAAAATCAATTAGTTTTTTAAACCAATGATTTTGCAAGTGCAAGATTTATTTAAAGATATGAATGAATGATGTAATGTTTTGAACATTGGACAGCCTGTGTTACAAGTGATGACAGAAGCACAGAGACACAAACACTCTGCACCCCCCCTACCCCCCACCCGTGTGAAGCAGCAGCTGCTCAGCGCTGTGTACACACACACACACTCACACACTTGTTATTTTTTTATCAGTCCCTCCCTCCCCTGACCTGACCTGAACTATAGCAGCTACATGATTCATATTAATCTAATGCTAACCTTAACCATCATTTATGTTTGTGATCTCACTTTAAATGCTGTTTTTACATCCTTTAAACATTCATACACTAGTAAGGCTGTAACTTATGATTATCTTCACGGTGAATAATGTGTGGGTTATTTTCTAGATGAATGGATTAGTTGTAGAAAATATTCACGTTTAACAAGCTGACATCAAAGAAGTTACACACACACAGACTCACACACACAGACACACACACACACACACACAACCCCACACAACCCCACACAGACACACACACATACACACTGTTCTTACCTGTGTGAAGCAGCAGCTGCTCAGCGCTGTGTGCATTAGACTACACACACACAGACGTGTTATTTTTTATCATATTCCCATTTCATTTGGTTCTTTAATAGATCTCCTAATTGGGACTCATTCACCCACCGCGGTAGCCTGACAAGCCAGACCCACATCCAGATGTTGGGTCTGGGAACTCCCCATTGACAGGGCTCAATCCGAGGGGCGAGATAAACAAGTGTTTTTCAAATTCCCTCTGCACCAATAGGATAGCGCTACAACCAACCAGAGCAACGCTAGTTGATAGATTAAACTTTAAACGTTCACACATCTTTCCTTTTTTTATGATTTCAGAGCTGTTCTTTGTTCTTTTCACAAAGAAAATCTTCACTCCAAGTCTTCAGAAGACCGCTGTTCACCAGCAGCAGCAGCAGCCATAAGCCCCGCCCCCCGAGTCTATACTCGATGTGATTGGCCTGACTAGAGTTTAGTTTTTCCAGCTTGCAAGCCAACGGAGAGTGCCTAGACCCCTCCCCCCCTCCCGGCTGCAAATTAAATTTGCTGCCTCTAGGGTGTGTATAGATTTCTAGGCTACCAAGAACACATTTCTTTTTAAAACCCACTTACACAGTTTTCAAAAAGACTCTTACATTTAGCAAAGTTTTGATTGCGATGGATTGAACTGCATTAGACTGAACAGGTGTACTTCAAAACATGGACCCTGAGTGTAAATTTAACCTAAAACCAGCAGGTGATTTGTTTGGAGATGAACCCAGTTTGTTACGTTTACAGGCAGACAGCGAAATAGGTACTTCACCACTATAGATTTAAAAACACAGTAGCTGCTGATGTTTACAGAGCAGTGTTTGAGGCCACAGATTCTGAGTCTGGCTCATAGACTTTAATAATGATGGACTTAGCATCTGGGTCTGGAAAGTGAAACCGATGCTGAAGCTTTAAAGCTGCTAACGTTCCGTTGGTAGCTTCTGTGATCTCAAATTCCAGCACTCAGACATCATTCCTAGGGGGTCCTCAGAATCATTGCCTCCATATTATTCAAACATATAATTAGCAAATATAAATCCCCACTGATGATAGGTTTACTGGCCTATAGGTAAGGTAGTCACTAAGGCAGCCATCCACAGATACAGTTCATCCTGAGGATTAACTGTGCCACATGTATGTTTAACATTAAAAGATTATTTATGAAAACATGCCAAAATATGCAAAAAGATATTTATAAAGGCTTTATGCCGCCCTACACATTATTGTATGCCCAGTTTAATATGCATCTTCCTTGTATATAATATATGTAGTAGGGGGTCCCTGCTCCGTCTCTGTTTTTGTTAAGGGGTCCTTGGTTTACTCAAAAGTACAAAGTTGTATCTTTGGTCCTTTAATGGAGGTGAGTCCCCAAAAAGTGCTGGCGTGTCAGATTTGGGTGCCAACATTGTGTAAGCCAATGGCAGACAGACAAGGACATCAAGGACATGTTTTATCGGTGTGAAACAGCAGCTGCTCAGTAACTTATTAATCTTAACAGTATAAATAAGTGCGAGAGAGACACCAGAGACATCAAAGTGTCGAGACACACTGACATCAGGATCTTCATCAGATCACTTCTGCTGAAATCTGACCATGAAGGTAAGTTTACAACTTTATATATCTGATAGTTAGGCAAACAAATTTGTATCATTTATGGCGACACATTTTGGACAGGGGAAGCAAAAGTCTTCAGCTTGCTTTACAGAGTATTCTATCTGTGCATAAGACTGGTACCATCTGAATAAACTAAATGAAAAAACATCTCTTTTGTTCCAGCTGGTATCATTAGTCCTCCTCCTGCTGGTTCCACTGTTAATCAGCTGCCAGATGCCCTTTCCACCGGTAGACTGCAGTAATATTTATAATAATGACAACAGCCGACCCAGTGGAGTGTACACCATCTACCCCTCCTATTCTTCTGTTGTCCAGGTACACTTCATCCTCTCTGGGACGCAGGTTGACCTTCAGATCAGGGCTTGGTATCGCCAATTTTTTTTAGAATTTTAATTCATAAGGTCCTGATTCAATTACATTTCTGATTTGATATCTGTCAGTTTAGGAACATTTTGGTAACAATACCAATTTATCTTTGATAGAGATTCTCAGAAAACTTCTGCTGTAAATTGTGAAAGCAAGAAGCAACCTTCACCTATTTTATATAATTCACCAGGTTAATGTTTACATTAAGAAATGACCCATTAAAATTTTGGTTACAGTACTTGAACTGAACTGAACAGGACTAACAACAGGGGTGTCCCACGTCTGACAGAGCAATAACCAAACCCGAACCGAGCCTGACAGGCATTTTTTTTCTCATACTATGGACACATGTAGTCTACCTTTTGTTTGTGTGGAATTCCTGCTTTTATTAAGCAACTGTAGGAAGACATTCAGAAATGTCAACAGATGCACACGGGGCAACAAGCGCACATAAACACAGGCACGCAATGCGCTGATGTAACCAAGCCCGATCCGAACCGGAACATTACTTTCAAAGTTGTATTAAAGAACAAAGAAAAGAGCTTTCAAGTTAAATGTTTCAGCGACAAATACAGCGCGGAGAGCGACAGCGTTGATGCTGAACAGGCCAATAGTTACTGCTAAATAAATAAATATAACAATATAACCCAACCCAAGTTTATTAAAACGGTGATAGAATGCAAAACCGATTTTAACCTGTCATAGTTGAATAACGACCGTTCGGTGGGTAAATAGGACATACATAGAAGCTCAAAGTCCCACTGACACCCCTTTACTATGAAAATCTCATATTTTGAAACTGCCGCTGAAAACGGGCGAATCCCAACAAAGATGGAAGTTGACGTCAACCTCCCAAAAACCGGAACCTTTGTCAGCCCATGGGTGTATTAAGAGAACGGTCACGACCCAACATTTACATAGGCTACACAACTGACCTGAGATCAGGTAGTCTTCCGAATCTATGTCGCACAGATCTCTGGTATTCCATTACAAAATTCACTTCTGAAACTTTTTTATGCGAGAAATCAAATATGTAAAGCTCAAATATGGGCCGTTTTACGAAAATGGATGGCTAATTGCAAATTTTGTCCGACTGTGTGTCGGAGTTCAGCGCCGGTGCTGCCTGGGTAGCTACTTCGCCGCCCAGCCTGCCTTCCTTTACACACCCCGGCCTGCTCTGAGGTACTTGGAGCTCCGTTACGGCTTGCAGCCGACAGCACTCCATACCCGCGCAAAGTCACCGGTTGGATATACCATGTACACCATGTACACACCAAATGGACTACTACACGCTGGTGCTCTGACAGAGCTCCAGGGCCTGCAGCTCCCCTCTTCCTAATGCCAGGTGTGTGTGAGTGAGAGCGCGGTCAGAGAGCTTGTTACGCCAGCAATCTCTTACCACAGGTTCCATTTAATCTTATAATGTGTGTAATTATAATGTGTTGAGTTATTTAAACAAACAATCGGTGAAATACACGCCTCTTGTCGACGAGTCTCATTGATAGAGCCTGCGGCTGGATGAAGCTATAGCTAGAGGAGGCTAGCTATAGATAGCCTCTTCTAAAAATTCATTAACTTGAAATCGTACACCGTTGTTAGCTTTAAAAGATATTTAGTTAGATGTGTAAGTGGCGTGACGAAATTCAAACTGTAAATATACTCGAATTACGACCAAAAATGAAGCTAACTAGCCGCAATCTGTACATATAGGATTGTAGGGACAGTTGCAGCTAACGAAACCCTTACAGCTCACAAATATTCATTAACTTGAAATCGGACACCATAGTTAGCTTTATAAAACATTTAGTTAGATGTTGTATAACTGGCGTGACGAAATTCAAACTGTAAATATACTCGAATTACGACCAAAAATGAAGCTAGCTTACTAGCCACAATCTTGTACACATAGGATTGTAGGGACAGTTGCAGCTAACGAAACCCTTACAGCTCACAAATATTCATTAACTTGAAATAGGACACCGTTGTTAGCTTTATAAGACATTTAGTTAGATGTATAACTGCCGTGACGAAATTCAAACTGTAAATATACTCGAATTACGACCAAAAATGAAGCTAACTATCCGTGATTTGTAGCTACACATAGATAGGATTGAAGGGACAGTTGCAGCTAACGAAACACCTAGCTAAACTTCACAAATATTAACTTGAAATCGGACACCGTTGTTAGCTTTATAAGACATTTAGATGTTGTATACCTAAGTGGTGTGACATTGTGTGTAACATGTGGTAAGAGATTGCTGGTGTAACAAGCGCGCTGACCGCGCTCTCACTCTCACACAACGGGCCATTTAGCTAGCAGGAAGAGGGGAGTTACAGGCCCTGGAGCTCTGTCAGGGCAGCCAGCCTAACAGAGCTCACAGCAGGCCGGGGTATGTGAAGGAAGGCTGGCCGGGCGGCGAGGCAGCAGCACCGCCGCTGAAGTCCGACACACAGTCTTACCATATTTGCAATTAGCCATCAATTCTCATAAAACGGCCCATATTTGAGCTTTATATAGTTGATTTCTCACATAAAAAAGTCTCAGAAGTGAATTTGGTAATGAAACATTGCAGTGTCTGGAATATGAGATTCTGTCGCTTCTCTAATGTGTGTGTATTGGGGATTCGCTCAACCAATCAGCGCGCATCTCTAATGTCTGCCTATGGCAATTCGCTCAACCAATCAGCGCGCAGCTCATCTAAATATTCACGAGCATACCATATTTGGAAGAAAAGCTCTTGTTACAAATAGAGCCAAAACACAGGGATGCATAAGGGCCAATAAAATATCAACCAGACCATTTTCAGCCCAACCAATGTTACATATCCAATTAGGAGACCATAAGGAACAGTGTGAAATACTCTATATAATCATTCTATCACCCCTTTAAGGCTAGACCAAATTAACCCAACATTTTCAAATCCAGTATGCAGTGCATTGTAATCAGTACTAGAAAAACAACTTTGTTTCAGTTCAGTACCTAATGGGTTTTCAGACTGATATTGATCACTTACTTGTTCAGGCTCTCCAACTTATTGACTGAATGTGACAACATCATTCAGCAACGTTACTGTAACGTTACTAATTTAGTTTGTGTAATGGATGGCAGCAGAGTGGCCGTTTTGGATTCTAATGCCATATCAACTAGTTTGTTGAAAGGGTGGGACTGGAAACAACTTTTAGTTCAGACATGAAAACAGCTAGTTGAAATTAGAAATACGTTTGTTGCTTGGGTTAAAACACTGAACCCCTTAAAAGGTAACATTGTTTTTGTATCTAAGTGAATGATGGGAACAACAATCTTTGAAATTGGTCCAATATTGGAACTGATTTAAGTACATTTTCATACAGTTGTACTTAAAGTATCCCATTAACTAATACCTGTGTTTGTGTGTAGGTGTACTGTGACATGGATTCAGAAGGAGGACGGTGGACGGTGAGTATTTTAACTAAAGTCAACACTTCCTGTAGTTCCTTCACAATAAATCACATTCCAGTAAAATCCTTGTTGCCTGGAAACATGATCCGTCAGATATCCTGTGTGTTTATCTAGTTAACCCCCCATCCCGTCCCCCCCCAGGTGTTCCAGAGGAGGATGAACGGCACGGTGAACTTCTACAGGGGCTGGGATCAATACAAGACTGGCTTTGGTAACCCTGCTGGAGAGTACTGGCTCGGTGAGAAATGAAACCAAACTAACAGTCATGTCTTCATGAAACTGTTTCTAAATGTTTGTTTGTTTTCAGGTCTCCAGACTCTCATGATCCTGACTAACACGAAAAGGAGTGAGCTGCTGGTCGACATGGAGGACTTTGAAGGAAACAAAGCATTCGCTCGTTACTCCTCGTTCTCAATCGATCCAGAGCGCTACGGATACAGACTATATGTTTCTGGATTCACTGGTGGAGGAGCAGGTGAGGTTTCCACATTAAGGACAAGAATTTCAGCCATTAATGTTTTGGAGGGTGACATTGGTTCATGCTACATACTTGTCCTTAAACAAATAAACCAAGAGTTGCTGAGAAATCAAATCAGTCCTCTGTTTACATTTCATGAATCACATGGTTTCATATTTTTATCTAATTCTGTTTCAATGAAGAAATTAAACATTGTCAATGATTTGAGTGTATATCAGGTTTAGTGTTGGGTACCGTATCCTGAACTTTTTATGGTACGGATGACCAATTCACGTTAAATCAAACTGTGCCAAACTTTTGTACCTGAAAGCGCGTAAGCTCAACCTTGCATAATATAATGGCACAGGGAAACGGGTCGCCATGCGGTTAATCTTCCTCTGAGACAGACAGGCATAATAGGGTTCTCTATGCCCTGGTGACTGACTGACAGGCTGAAGATTGTAAGGCAACTTTATGTTTCTATACAGGCAGCACATTTCTGTAAAAAGGCTTTACATAAAACAATAAAAATACATTTAAATGTCATGAAAAATTAAAATGAAAAAGGCTAAAATAGAATAAGATCCAAAGAATAAAAGTTACAGTGTAGTTAAGAAATTAATAAATATTTGACATAATAGGTTGTAGGGACGAGAAGGGAGGGGTTTATTTTGTGTGGAGTCTAATATGTTTTTAATAAATAACAAAATGTTCAGAGTAAATAGGATGAATAGGTTTGGAATTATTTTTACAACTGAAATGTTTATTCTATTAAGGATTGAGGGTATGGCGGATGTATTGAAAAAAGTGTTATAGCTGACTCAATCTGTAGATTTATTGTTTTAATTAAATATATATACCATAATAGCCATTAAACATCACCAGTTCAGAGTTGTTGGTTCAATAGTTATATTATTTAGTTATACATGCTTTTGTTAGAGAAGTGGTATTTACTGGAGTAAATACACTCCAAAAATATATATCATAGTTAGTTGTATCATAATGTTCTGATTATACACTTGTTATGTTTCTGTAGGAGACTCCCTGAGTTTTCACAACAAAGAGAGGTTCACCACCTTTGACAACGACCTGGACTCCTATTCAGGGAACTGTGCCAGATTAAGCCTGGGGGCGTTCTGGTACAACAACTGTCAACATGCAAATCCAAATGGCATCTATCGTTGGGGGGCTGACAGCACGGTCTCTCATGTTGGAGTGGAGTGGATTAGTTTTAGAGGTTATAACTACTCCCTGAAGACCATCAGCATGAAGATCCGTCCTGTGCAGTAGTTCTCCAGGACCAACGTCCAGCAGAATATCAGCTCATCTCTTCTGATTTCTTTCTCTTTCTCTCATTAAGCATTTAATCTCACAACAGGTCTCATTTTCCTGAAACTGGGCACCAGCACAAGAAAACCAACTGATGTCTGTAAATCCTGTTACCATCTGTGATGGTTTAGAACAGTCGCAGCTCGCTGCAACGTGGAAGAAAAGTCAGATGTGTCTCCAGTTGGGCGGCTGCAGCAGGAAAGTAGGGCCCATAATCTTTAAATGGAAACACATATATAGTCTGATCAGGTGATAATCACTGCATGAACTGATAACATGAGTCTAACAGAGAGAAAGAAGTAAAGAAAATGAAAAGTATGAAAAGATCTTTGTAGTTCAGGACAGCCAGTTGATGCTGTACGGTGACAATAAATAAGAAGCTGAGCATTAAGCTGATCTGATGTCTTCACTTTGTCTTCTATGAAGGATATTTTTATTCATAATTAAAATTACAAGTCAAAAGAAAAAAAATTACAAATATTATTTTACTACACTGGTGGGAATAACCAGCCTTTAATGACACTTAGTAATTACACTTAATAAAGAAAAAGGAATTCGAAAAAGCAAAGTTAGAAAGTTAAAATAATAATTTGAAAATATAAAATGACAATGAAGGAAACTTAAAAATCTTTAAAAGTGAATTTAGTTTTAGTGTTTTATTTACAATATCATTTTGATGACTATCACTTATTGTTGACTTTTTCAACATACTATACTATGACTTTTTATCCCAAGTGAAAAAAGTCATTGTATAATATGTTGAATAATGATTTCCAAAAACAATTTGAAATGTGGACTCGTCAGACCACAACAGCCTAGATCAACGTCTAGGGCACTAATTGAGTAAGTAGAAAGATTGACAAATTGTATTTAATATAAGAACTATGCAGTGGGGATTTTCATTGATCAAAAAAAAGCTTTTGATACTGTTGATCATGAAATCCTGTTAAAAACAACACAGTCTCACTCCCTACTCGTCAAATGTATGACGCATGGTCAAGGACCCTGGCGTCAAGTATCAACCAAATAGGGGTACCCTTGACGTTATTTTTCGACGAGGGGGTCCGTCAGATAGACATTCATGTAATTCCCTCACCGTCGGATATCGACGAAAGAAAAAAACACGCCTCGAAATCTGTGACAGTTATTATTGGTATTTTTAGCCCAATAACCGCTGTTTTAATTAACATTATTCACAAGATATTATCATGGTTTAGGCCTATATGTATTTCTTTTAATGTTATTATTTCGGTCTATTTCGGCCTATTTCGGCCAGGGAAGCTGGGTTGCTTTTTTGTTGATTTATATTTTTTAAACAATAATGCTACATCTATCAACATTTATTATTATTATTATTATACATATATACAGTCAGTGGTTGTATCACTTCAATATACATATATACAGTCAGTGGTCAGTATCACTTCAATATATATATATATATACAGTCAGTGATCAGTATCACTTCAATATATATATATATATACAGTCAGTGATCAGTATCACTTCAATATACATATATACAGTCAGTGGTCAGTATCACTTCAATATACATATATACAGTCAGTGGTCAGTATCACTTCAATATACATATATACAGTCAGTGGTCAGTATCACTTCAATATACATATATACAGTCAGTGGTCAGTATCACTTCAATATACATATATACAGTCAGTGATCAGTATCACTTCAATATACATATATACAGTCAGTGGTTGTGTCACCAGCAACAACACGTTGCTCAGTTTTGTTCCAGTAAGTTATGAACCATAATAACATTTAAACGAATCCGCGGAAAACTCCGGAAGTGACGTAGTACGTTCCGCTCAGCGGATACGAAGATAAAATATATAATATTCATAATATTAATGTTTTTTTCTAATGTTGTATTTGAGGAGTTAAACAATAAAGATAGTTATAATAATTAAATACAGTTTCATGTATTTGTCTACGTTTAAACGAATCCGCGGAAGTGACGTGGAAATTACACATCTCGTCTGTGAAAGAATGTTCCACGTTGTACGTGAGAATTTACACAATAAAATACTAATAATGAAAAAATTGTGTTTTATATTTAGCACTTTGATTTGCCTTATATATACTATATAAAAAACCTAGAGTTGAGTGTTTAGAAATACAGCCTAATGGCTTGTTTGACTAATTTGCATTTGTTTTGAATTGTACTGTTGTGAAAAACAATAAACTATATACAAAGAGAAGCATTTTTTATTTTATTTTCCATGCATAGTTATTTAAAAACGCAATTTTCTAATTTTGCAGTTGATTAATATTAATAGCAAAGACTAAAGGGAAAAAAAACAGTATAAGAGTATATTTATGTGTGGGACTTAGTTTGATTTAAAATCACACTGCATTATTAGTTGTTTTAAATAATTACTTTTTTGAAATATCAATTTATGGTAGGCCTAACATATTAATTATTATATTCAGAAGATGATCCTCAAATCAATCACCGTGGTTACAGCTTGTAGCCATCCTAACCTTTGTAGCCTTTACTGAGACTACCTTTTCAAAATTAAGAAGGGACTAGTTTTAAGAAGCATTTTCAGGAAATTAAAAGGATAAGCAGATTGTTACCGAGGTTTTTGTTCACAGAGTAAGATGTATAAAGCTTTGTTTGGGTATATGTACATATACAACATGTGTTTTGGCATTTTTGGCACACTTCTACCTCAGCCCTACTGCACAAAGACAAAACTCACACATCTCATTCAACCATTTCACAAGCTGAGAAAAGGGTCATGACATGGGTCAGAGCAGTGGTTCCCAACCTGTCTTCCTTGGTGCCCCCCCTACTCATGTCTAAGAAAAGCTTACCCCCCCCCCTGAAACTGAAGTTGAGGTAACTCCCGAGATAGAGCTGGGTCAGAGGATATCAGAGATCATAAATGATGAACCAATCCATCGGCTCTGCTCCTATAGGCCCAATGGTGTTCATATGGACAACATGCACCTTTGGCTGGAAGGCCCGTGTTGAAAGTGTGTGTTATCATTTAGAGCAGACACCCACGGTGAATCAGATGGTTTAGGTTATACAAGGCTGCATTACAGAGCATATTAATATGACTGTCATGAAGGTTATGTAGAGGAATAGAAACCAGTCTCTCCAGGCAAGCACACAGAATATGGTCTGCTCTATCTTTATTCTCCATGCCAAGTATGAGCTCTTATCCTCTGGCAGAAGATATGGGTAAACTTAACTTTTCTAAACTATAGGCCTAATTTGGACCTACCTCAATTAAAACTTTAAATAATGTTGCTTGAGATTGAGGGTGTGCAATAGCTTCATGATATGAAGCATGGTTGTGTTGCTCTTGTCACTGTTTGTGAAAGATGAGCAATAGATTGTTGCTGTGTGATGTGCTTCGGTCTAGCCTATATCACTTTGTTCATGTTGTTTTTTATTATAAGTATGTCAGCTGTATGATAAAACAATATGTCAAGTGTTATTTATGAAGGATTTGAACTCAAGACAAATATCCTCTGGGGACAATAAAGTATCTCCTGCTAAGTGGTCTCCATGATGTGTAAAAATTAAAACGTTATCGTAGGACTATAGCAAACACATCGTTGGAAAGGTCTCAACCTGGAGAGTAACATATGTCAGTCTGAAGAGGATACATTACTCCTGCTTTGAAATATTGAATATTTTTACCTATTTAACGATTTGATTTTTAAAATCTGATGACACCAGTGTGTTCTCCATCCCAAAAAACCCCAGGGTGTATCCAAAATTATACACTGCCAACTTCTACTTATGAGAAATATACCAATATACTTTAAAACTACAACTCCCATAAGAAACGCCACAGAAGCTGTTACAAAGCTTGAGCACTTGTAGTTCTTCCGGGGTGGGTGGGGGGACTCGTTCGGCTCCTGTTTCTGCTGTCTGCCGTGAAATGGCTTGATTCCATTTCAGATTGATGCCGCCCGCCGGCCGGCCGAGCACACAATATATGAGACAAATACATGAAACTGTATTTAATTATTATAACTATCTTTATTGTTTAACTCCTCAAATACAACGTTAGAAAAAAACATCAATATTACGAATATTATATATTTTTATCTTCGTATCCGCTGAGCGGGACGTACTACGTCACTTGCGGAGTTTTCCGCGGATTCGTTTAAACGTTATTATGGTTCATAACTTACTGGAACAAAACTGAGCAACGTGTTGTTGCTGGTGACACAATCACTGACTGTATATATGGATATTGAAGTGATACTGACCACTGACTGTATATATGTATATTGAAGTGATACTGACCACTGACTGTATATATGTATATTGAAGCGATCCTGGCGTTAAAGACCCGCTGATCGCTGCCCGATTCTTTGAAATGAATGGCCGCATTGCATTGGGGGACATCGGCTTTGAATGCTTCCTGCTCGGATCATATCGTTATGTTCTGTATTACAGCATATACTGTAATATTTCACCGGTAATAAGACCGAAATAATATTATTAAAGTAAAGAAATGAATACCATGATAACATCTAAATAAATGTTGATAGATGTAGCGTCATAGTTTAAAAAATATAAATCAACAAAAAAGCAACCCAGCTTCCCTGGCCGAAATAGACCGAAATAATAACATTAAAAGAAATACATATAAACCATGATAATATCTTGTGAATAATGTTAATTAAAACAGCGGTTATTGGGCTAAAAATACCAACAATAACTGTCACAGATTTCAAGGCGTGTTTTTTTCTTTCGTCGATATCCGACGGTGAGGGAATAACATGAATGTCTATCTGATGGACCCCCTCGTCGAAAAATAACGTCAAGGGTACCCCTATTTCGTTGAAACTTGACGCCAGGGTCCTTGACCAGGCTTCATACATTTGACGAGTAGGGAGTGAGACTGTGTTGTTAAAAATGGTAAGGTATGACATCAGAGGTGTGGCCTATAACTGGATAAAAAACTATATTAAAAACAGGAGTCAGTTTGTCCAAATGGGTAATCACCGGTCAGTGAGCGATAGTATTTCCTGTAGCGTTCCACAGGGGTCAGTTTTAGGCCCAAAACTGTTTATTCTTTACCTAAATGACATTTGCAAAGTATCAAATGTACTAAAATGTACTGTTTTTGCAGATGACACAAATATTTTCTGATGCGGGGATAACTTGCAGCAGATGCTAGAAATGGTCACAAATGAAATGAATAAATTAAAACTTTGGTTTGATTCAAATAAGTTATCTTTGAACTTGAACAAAACTAAAATCATGATATTTGGAAATCATACTATAAATATAGATGTTAAAAGAGTAAATGATAACAAAACACTTGAAAGAGTCTATGAAAGTAAATGTCTGGGTGTTGTACTTGACCACAAACTGTGCTGGAAGCCCCACATTAAATATCTGTGTATGAAGATGGCCAGGAGTACATACTCTGTACTGCACACTAATATTACCATTAATTGTTATATTGTGTGGAAGTTTGGATCAGGATAATAAGTCACACTGGGTTTTATGAGCTAATTAATCATCTGTTTTTTAATTCACATTTTCTGAACTGTAGGACATTGTTACATTTAAAACTGCACAATTTATGTTTAAAGTTAAAGAAAATTTACCATGTAACTTTCACGCAATGTTTAATGAAAGAGACGGGGGATATCATCAAAGAGGACAATGTATGTTCAAACAACCTCTTGTGCGAACTGCTGTTAAAAGCATGTGTGTTTCATTTTGGGGGATGACCTTATGGAGTGGACTGAACAATGACATCAAACAGAGCCATAATATCATTCAGTTCAATAATAGATTAAATAAATCATTACTTGACCAATACAGAAAAGAATAGACTGAAACATAGGAATGGAATTGTAATGTAAAGGTATTGTTGTATATTGTTGTAAGTTATTGTAAGACCTGAAAAAATTGTATGCCGTATTTGCATATCTATTTGCTTTATAATAACATAATTTTGTGAAATAGGGTCAGGCCCAAATCAGCTATTTGCTTCCGCCTGCTCCTTCTCAAACTAATCCTTTTTTATTGTTTTTTGGTTTTTGTTAAATTCTGATTGTTTGTGTTTTATTTTGTGGTTTTAATTTCTTTTTTGTTTTGTTTTCTTTTGCAACAGTGTTAATTTTTTGAGATAAATAATAAAATGAAGTAGCGACTTGAACAGTGAATGGGATGAGAGATAACATTATTCGCTGTGAAACAAAGACCGTTCAGAGGAGCAGTATAACTTACTTCCTGCAGCTTGTGTGTTAGCGCCATCCTGTGGTGGTCTGAGGACGAGTTGGAAAAACAGATTCACATTTCTTTTTGTGTTAATATAGCGCATTAGAACTGTAAATGGTCAGTTTCACTGGAACTTCTTTAGAAGGTGTCCTGCATCACTTTTTTATTGACACCCTGCAGCCAATCAGAATCGAGTATTCACTCAGACCATGGTATAACTGCAGATGAGGGACATGTAAGTAGTTCTATACAATTTCTTTTGTAGATTAGCGTGAACTTGTGTGTGTTGTAGCAGTGTTTTGCTATTGAGAACAAGGTAGCTAACCACTAGCAGTGCTAGCTTTTAGCTAGTAGTCCTTACTGCGCATGTGCGACTCCCAACAAAGATGGTACAGAAGTGAGATGTCTCACGCTGTAGCTAAAACAGAGAGCTCAACACACAGTGTGAAAAGAGGAGCTGCAGCAATGTCCAGTACAAATGTGTACTAGTGCAATAAAACATACTGAACAACTTATCAAGGTAGTCAAACACCCCTTCACTAATTGAGAAATGGTATCTCCCGGAACCGTTAAGATGGGCTCAATACCCTGGGGACTCTTTTAGCCCAAACACCCTGGAGAGGAGACACAAGAGAGGTGAGGGACTTGAACACAAACATTTTACCATTGCACAGTTAGCAACAGTTAACCTGCATTCAATTAATCAGGCAAAGATGATACCATACTGCACATGTTTAGGTAACCAAACTAGCAAACTGAGTGTTTCTCTTGACAGGCCTCCAATCAACAACAGCTGATTGTTGATATCTTTCAATTAACTTTCAAAACTTTGAGTTTGTGCCTTACTTCATTTTACCAGTAACATAATATGAGCTACAGCATATGAATTATGAAAAATATTAGTAATGAAGAGGACCTTCATTACATTTATTTATGTTCATATCTCATACAGTACATTTAAAGCTACCTCTTTCTGTTTTATTCTGATTCTGAACAAGTTAAAATACAACCTCAATAAGTTCTTTCAGTTTGGATCTCATGTGATTCATCAAGGAAGTGTCAAGGGCCCTTTCACACCTACCTCGTTTGGTCCAGAATTTTTGACTTTTCAGTTTAATCTGATGAAACAATTACAGCTGTGAAACCACCCTGGCCTGGACTAAACAGCTGATCCTTGGTTTGGACTATTGGTTTGTACAATCAGGTGTGAAATGCCGTTAAAACCACTTAACATTACTTCTTCTAGAAGGGAAAAGAAGAGACATTTTGCTGGAGGGTGTTGGAAAAACATGAGATCACTTTGCCAAAAGCTAAAAAACAAATTCATGGAAAGAGTGTTCGTAACATCGAGAGGTGGACAGTTTCTACCTGGAGGTAAGAGATATTAGCGTTAATTCAACACAAATGTAATCTTTGGTGGTAGGTCAGTGTTTATCATGGATTAGAGTTTAGATTCTCTGCCTCAAGCCTGAACCGACATTTTACGCTGCTATTACTCATTACTTTATTAGCCTTATTCGGTGGGGAGAAAGCTATGCCTCTCCAGCTTCTCCCGTAGCTCTGGGTGTGTGTCCTGCACTGACTTGAGTGTGAGGATGATGAGCATGCAGACCGTGGAGAAGGACAGTATTATTTAGGTGATCAAGAAAATAAAGTCTCCTATAAGGTTCCAGGGCTTTGATTATGTTGCTGCCATGATCTGTTCCCCACACTATTCAGCTGAGGGAGCTTATAGGGTCTAGTTTTTTTTTTTTACGTTTTTTCATTTGGATCCATTTGCGATCCGTTCCAGTCTGAATAAACTAACAGCAGTTTACAGGCTTCGTACTTGTTGCATTATTAATTAGGATCATTCACAACAAATTTCTTTAGTTCAAACAACTCACTACTGAATTGTAGTTGACAACATCAGTTATAACAGCCCATGTATTAAAAAATTGTCAGGTTAATTCATATTTACAGTTAATGTGTCGGGCCGGGCTCAGACACAACGTGCATAGGCTCGGGCTTGATTTTTTGGGCCCGATCTAAGCTCTATCATGGGTGCAACAAGACGACAATCACGCAATGTATTTTAACAGATGAGCTGGCAAGTTGAAAGTAAATTAGAGAAAATGTTGATTTAATGTCCCAATAGATGCTACTGTCTTTCACAAAAGAGACCTTAAGGTAGTTTAAAAAAAGTATTTAAGATAGCTGTAAAGTATTTGAGCTAGTTATAAAGTATTTGAGCTAGCAGTAATCAGGTTGAGCTAGTTAATTATTTGAGGTAGTTGTAATGTATTTAAGTTAGTTTTTAGGTTATTAGGAATGTTGTAAAGTGATAGTTGTAGAAAGCTGCTGTGTCTTTCTGTCTGGACTCTGTTGAAATGTTTTCCCTCCTGACAAACAGAAGTGATGATCAATCACTGCCCTCTTTTGGTCTCAGAGACAAACTACAACATCTTCTTCACGGACAAAATATACAATATATAAAATATATCAATACTTAGTGTTTGTATTCTCAGAGGTATTGTGGTGTAATTGGTAGCGATGCTGTAATGCTATGTGGAGAGGAATCCGCCGACACTGTTTCTTGATTATAAAGGTTTATTCACATCCAAGAAATCAGCATCATGTACAAGCTCTGCAGAGCTCGGAGAGGACCTGTTTTCCCAATTCTCCAGTGGTCCTCTGACTCTCTTTGTTTGAACATGGTATATATTCTATAACATAGATGGGGGAGGAAACAATACTTTGACCAATGGCTAAAAGCCAACTAGCCTTGTCTCGAGGCCCCACTGATAAGCATGACAGATGTTTTCCAGAGAGGTGTCTTCTGAAAGTAGAGTAAAGTTCATCCGAGGTCTCCTGTCGAATCTTAGATACCAGTCATAAAAGTTCAGATAAAGCTCAAATACATGTTATATAGAATGATCAGATGAAATAGGATGAAAATACACCTCAGTATCACACAGATGAGGATGGACAGATTATTAGAAACACCTCAGTTTAATGAACTCCAATACCAACACAATAAAGTTGCAGTGGGAAATTAGAAACTTCAATTTAAAAATGCTGCAGAATTTTCCCTCCAGAACATTTGTTTTGGAAAACTGTTGTTTAATATAACATGACTGTATAAATGTGCTTGTGTATCCAGACTTTATTATAATACATTTATTAATATTCATATCACATACATTAAAAGCTACCTCTTTCTGCTTTAATCTGGTTCTAACCAAGTTAAAATACAACCTCAATAAGTTCTTTAAGTATGGATCTCATTCAGCAAGGAAGTGTCAAGGGCCCTTCCACATCTTACTCGTTTGGTCCACAACATTTGTTTTTGGAAATCTGTTGTTAATATAACATCACTGTATAAATGTGCTTGTGTATCTGGACTTTCTTATAATACCTATGCCTGTTTTAGGTCATACGCACGTTTTATAAATGAGGGCCACTGTGTTTTAGGGAAATATGTGTTACGTGCAGTATGTTTTAACAACAGGATGTGTGCAATACTTTATTTATAACTGTCAAGCCTTTATTCATGATGCAGCTTGGAGTCCAAAACTATTGTCCCTAAAGGGAGGAAAGTACGTAAAGTGTGTGTCCTGTATTAACTGCGAGGACAAGGATGGCTTTGTTTTTACTCCTGAAAGAGCTGGGTCAAACATGTTAACGTTTAATAGAAGAAGTGTTGTGTAATCTCTAAACAGGAGTGAACATGTTATCTAAACTCAGGTGTGTTCACACAGGAGGCATGTCTGAACAAACATTAGGCTCATTGGAGATGAACTGCGATCTCCCCTGTATAGTGGACGAGAGCAGGCGGCATCAGCCGGGGGCGGTGACAAAAATCCGCTGTCAAATCGGACAGTTTCCAGCTGATTGCAGCAGCCGTCAGGCTGAACAGGAAGTGACAGAAACACTGTGGTCCGATTCTGATTAAATAAAAAGTTATCAGACCCAAATATCAGCTCTCAAAATGCTTTACATGTGATCTGTTGCTGATTTTAATTAACAGACTGTAGATGATCTGTAATCTGAACGGATTTAGTTAAATCAGGCTGTTGCCGTCTGCTCTCGTCCATTTTACATGCGAGAGGGAGTTCATCTCCAACGAGCCTACAGTTTCTATGCTCCCATGTTTCAGAATATTTACTGTATTGACAGTACTGCACTGTATGGAGGCAGGCCCTTGGAACTGCTTGTCCAATTCTGCCAACTCGTTACTGATGATTGAGACACAGGCAGCACCGGCGCTGAACTCCGACACACAGTCGGACAAAATTTGCAATTAGCCATCCATTTTCATAAAGTGGCCCATATTTGAGCTTTACATAGTTGATTTCTCGCATGAAAAAGTTTCAGAAGTTAATTTTGTAATGGAATAGCATAGATCTGTGTGACCTAGCTAGATTCAGAAGACTACCTGATCTCAGGTCAGTTGTGTAGCCTATGTAAATGTTGGGGCGTGACCGTTCTCTTAATACATCCATGGGCGTGACAAAGTTACAGGTCTTGGGAGGTTGACGACAACTTCCAGCTTTGTTGGGATTCGCCCGTTTTCAGCGGCAGTTTCAAAATATGAGATTTTCATAGTAAAGGGGTGTCAGTGGGACTTTGAGTTTCTATGTATGTCCTATTTACCCACCGAACTGTCCTTATTCAACTATGACAGGGTAAAATCGGTTTTGCATTCTATCACCCCTTTAATGAGTAGGACTTGGTATACATATTCAGGGGAGCACAAGGACGGGTGGTATTTGTGATCTTATGTGGTGGGCTGGTCTGGACCAAAATGCCAGGGCCAATTTTTGGTCCCAGTCCGTCCCTGCCCAGGTGTGCATGACGTCAGAGCAAGTCCGGATCAAATTGGACACAAATCTAACCGGCATGCATTGGGCGGCGATCACCGGTGATCGATTCTGTGCAGACCTGGCTCAACTCGAACAAGCCTACTGCGTTGGAGAGTGCAAGTCGCCCCAGAGCTGTGGAGGAAACCAAATCTAAAAAATTAACTGAGCACTTGAGAAATGGGGGCAACTAACTATCTTGACATCTTGTGCTGTATATTTATTATTTATTATTATTTATATATATACTCAAACACCAACGTACTCCAACAGAGTAAGCATTCTTCCTTTCCTTGTACATCGGAAATTGTTACTGACTGCTCTCTTCCTATCACCGGCCATTCACAATCCTCCGCTCCCCGACCACTTTTCCCTCCAAACACAATAATTATCGGTGATTCATTCTGCCGACGCATGCGATTTTTTAATGCGACCACACACTGTTTTCCAGGAGCTAAGGTTGCAGATATCCATGTTAAAATTGTGGACCTGATACCCTAACTTTCAACAACAATCAAGCACATCGTGGTCCACTGTGGACATAATGACGTGTCATACCGTGAAAATGAATGCACAAAGAAAGATTTTAACACTCTGATTGACGTTTTAAAGAGTACTGGGAAATCGGTTTTTATTTCGGGCCCACTTCCCTCTCTAGGTCGTGGAAAAGACCTTTTTAGCAGACTTCTTGGCCTCAACACCTGGCTTCAGACTGCCTGCAATCTTCACCACATAGGGTTCATTGACAATTTCAATCTTTTTTGGGAACGTGGCGCTCTGTTCAGCAGGGATGGAATTCATCCGAACGCACGGGGCTACCAGATGCTATGTAGAAATATGCAGCATGTCCTGCAAACGCAGTGGAATGACTGACGGTTTACCTCCCGAAAAAACACGTTCAAACACAATTCCCAGATGCACTCTTCCATAACCTCCTCCTCCTCTAAAACAACGTCTCCTAGTCCACAAAACAGCTATATCATCCCAGTTATTATTAACAACAGACCACACAAAGTGGTGAAGCAGCAATACAATAAAACACATTCAACTGCTAATATAGTAAATTTAGCGCTCATTCCCCGTCATCTACAGCCTGCCATAAGAAACGAGGCAGATATTTGCCTCAACACACTAACACTAGCTTTATTAAATGTCAGATCCTTAGCAGGAAAATCATTTTTTATCAATGATTTTATTATTCAACATAATCTTGATTTTATGTTTTTAACTGAAACCTGGTTGGATCAGAATAACAGCGCTGCTGTCCTCATCGAGTCAGCTCCCCCTGGCTTCAGTTTTATGAATGAGAGTAGAGTTCATAAGAGAGGAGGCGGGGTCGCTATTTTGTTTAAAAACTCATTCATATGTACGCAATTATCCGTCGGAAATTTTGCTTCCTTTGAGTATGTGGCTCTTCAGCTAAGGTCCACTAATAGAGCTATATTTATAAATATCTACAGACCACCCAAGTACTGTGCAGCCTTTTTTGATGATTTTGCTGAACTACTGTCTATGATCTGTGCTGACTTTGACTGTATAATTGCTACGGGTGATTTCAACATTCATGTCGACAACCCTGAGGATAGAGGTACAAAGGAATTGTATTGTATCTTTGATAATTATGGACTCACTCAACATGTGACTACAGCCACACACAACAAAGGTCACATCTTGGACTTAATTATTTCTAAAGGCTTGAACATTTCCAAAGTTGTGGTGAATGATATTGCTCTTTCTGATCATTCCTGTGTGTTTTTAATAGCTCTATAACTGTGAAAAAAACTGTTCATACAGAGGTAATCAGAAAACGATACATCACTGAAAGCATCAGTGAAAAATTCATTCAGCTTTTCTCGTCCACAACTGCCCCCTCTGGAGCCTCAGCAACCGAACTTCTAGATAATTTCAACTGTAGAATATCAACTATTATTGACACCATTGCTCCAGTTAAGGTCAAAATCATCTCTAGCAAGAAAAAATCTCCATGGAGAAATGTCGCACCTGTAAGATTAGAAAAAAAGAGTGTCGAAAAGCTGAACGCAGGTGACGAAAAACAAACCTACAGGTCCATTATGAAATCTATAAAGACAGACTTTGTATTTTTAATGTGGTACTGAGAAATGCAAGGCGGACGTTCTTCTCTGAAATTATTTCAAAAAACTCTAATAATTCACGTGCTCTATTTGCTACTGTCGATAGGTTATCAAACCCTCCAGTACCAGTAGCATCTGACCTTTTGTCCACTGAAGCTTGCAATAACTTTGCAATCTTCTTTAGTAAAAAAATTCAGAAAATTAGACTTACAGTCAGTGCATCCATATCAGTTACAGGATATGTGCTGTCTCCATGCTTAAGCAAAACAAGTCCTCATATGACACAATTTCAAACGATTCACCAAGGTCAACTGGTGGAGTTTATACAAAATCTGAAAACTTCTTCCTGTTGCCTTGATATTTTACCAGCTGGCTTTTTTAAAAATGTTTCGAATTGTTTGGTCTCAGATCTTTTACAAATTGTAAACATGTCTCTTCAAACAGGCATCTTCTCACAGGCGTTAAAAACTGCAGTAATCAAGCCACTCTTAAAAAAGAATAACCTGGATACATCACTAATGGACAACTATAGGCCTATATCAAACCTCCCATTCTTAAGTAAAATTATTGAAAAAGCGGTTTTTCAACAAATAAACCTTTTATTGTCCCAAAAGAATATTTTGGATCCCTTACAGTCGGGTTTTCGGCCACATCATAGCACTGAGACAGCTCTTCTGAAAATCTTTAATGATATCCACCTAAGCACAGATAGTGGCAGAACTACAGTCTTAGTTTTATTAGATCTCAGCGCTGCATTTGACACCGTTGACCACGACATATTATTAAATAGACTGGAAAACTGGGTAGGCCTTTCTGGAACAGTACTACAGTGGTTTGAATCCTATTTAAAAAAATAGAAATTACTATGTGTCAATAGGTAACTATGCATCTGAGCGTACTAGTTTGACATGTGGAGTTCCCCAAGGCTCCATCCTGGGGCCTCTACTGTTTAATATATACATGCTGCCCCTAGCTAAAATCATGGAAAACAACAACATAAACTATCACAGCTATGCGGACGATACACAGATTTATGTAACCTTGTCACCCCGGAGACTACAGTCCAATACAACACCTGGCCAGGTGCATTGAACAAATCAACGAATGGATGTGCCAGAATTTCCTAAAATTAAATGAAGATAAAACAGAGGTGATCATTTTTGGACCTAAAAATGAACGATTAAAAGTCAACGCTCATCTTCAATCAACAATGTTAAAAACAACAGACAAAACAAGAAATCTTGGCATACTTATGGACTCTGACCTGAATTTTAACAGCCACATTAGGTCAGTAACAAAATCTGCCTATTATCATCTTAAAAATATAGCAAAGGTAAAAGGACTTATGTGCCAACAGGATTTAGAAAAACTTATCCATGCTTTCATTTTCAGTAGACTTGACTACTGCAACGGCATTTTTACAGGTATTCATAAAAAGTCTATTAAACAGCTGCAGCTGATTCAGAACGCTGCTGCACGAGTCCTTACCAACACCAAAAAAATAGTTCACATCACTCCAGTTCTGAAGTCCTTACACTGGCTTCCTGTGCATCAAAGAATAGATTTCAAAATACTCATGTTAGTTTATAAGTCACTAAACGGTTTAGGATCAATTTACCTTTCAAACCTGCTACTACACTATGAGCCGTTGAGATCCTTAAGATCATCAGGGACGGGTCTGCTCGCCATACCCAGAGTCGGAACAAAAAAGGGGGAAGCTGCGTTCAGCTTCTATGGTCCCTACATCTGGAACAAACTACCGCTAAACTGTAGGTGGGCTCCTAATCTCAGCTCTTTTAAATCAAGGCTGAAGACCTTTCTTTTTAACACCGCCTTTTCTTAATTCATTTTTGTATTTAAATTTTTTATTTTTTTTATTCATCTATTGTTTTCATATAACTGTTTCTTCATCTGTTACCAATTTGTATGATATTTTTAACTGTTTTTACGTCTCGTGTAAAGCACTTTGAATCGCATTGCTGCTGAATTGTGCTATAGAAATAAAGTTGCCTTGCCTTGCCTATATTTTATTTAAAAATTTTTAAAAAGCAAGTTTAAGGCTGTTACTTCAGTCTCATTGCACATATTTTGATTTGAAATAATCAATCATTGATTTGATTCCCAATCAAGAAACACTGCTCACACACACACACACACACACACACACTCACCACACACACACAGAAGAAAGTTCTGCAGTATATCAGAGACGATTGTCTGAATATTTTCATTTTGTTTCATATTTTACTTATTTCATTATTTCTTTCTTGATGAATGGATGAATGTTCTGGATGTTATGGATGACTGGATGAGTAGTTTCTTCTCTCATGTCAGTAGATGGTGTTTGCCGCAATAACTAATCCCAACAGCAGTGATCAGCTGCTGCCACCGTGTGGTCAGATTGAGTCACTGCTGCTAGATTACACTTACATTAGAATCAATAAATACAATGAAAAATTAAATTAAAATTATTAAAAAATATTTATAACCCTAAGAAATTAATATTAAAAATAAAAATGTTCAGCTATAATAATAATACTTATTATTATTATTAATTTTAAAGAAAAGATATATGCATTTTTTTTTAAATGTTGCAATATTCAGGAAAAATTAAATGAAATCATAAAATAAATTAAAATCCTGGCTGGATATAAATACATTGTTAATATAAGATTTAGTCTCAGGGTCACACAGATGTTTTATTCCAGAGACCCAACATATATATATATATATATATATATATATATATATATATATATATATATATATATATAGTTGAGAGACAAATAGAAAAAAATAAAAATAATAATAAAATAAATAAATAAAGTAAATAAATAAATAAATAGATAAATAAATAAAAATATCAAGCATGAAGAAAACAGTTGCAGCTTGTATGTAAATAATTAAGAAGAGCCATCTTAAACTGGTGTAAAGAGGAGATAGATCTAAATGACCTAGGTAAACCATTCCAATCGGAAGGGGCTTTAAATTTAAAGGCTCTCCTCCCAATTTCTTTTGATATACAGTACAGGCCAAAAGCTTGGACACACCTTCTCATTCAAATGCGTTTCCATTTTATTTTCATGACTATTTACATTGTAGATTCTCACTGAAGGCATCAAAACTATGAATGAACACATATGGAATTATGTACTTAACAAAAAAGTGTGAATTAACTGAAAACATGTCTTATATTTTAGATTCTTCAAAGTAGCCACCCTTTGCTTTTTTATTAATAAGGGAAATAATTCCACTAATGAACCCTGACAAAGCACACCTGTGAAGGTAAAACCATTTCAGGTGACTACCTCATGAAGCTCATTGAGAGAACACCAAGGGTTTGCAGAGTTATCAAAAAAAGCAAAGGGTGGCTACTTTGAAGAATCTAAAATATAAGACATGTTTTCAGTTATTTCACACTTTTTTGTTAAGTACATAATTCCATATGTGTTCATTCATAGTTTTGATGCCTTAAGTGAGAATCTACAATGTAAATAGTCATGAAAATAAAGAAACACATTAAATGAGAAGGTGTGTCATATGTGTATATATATATATATATATATATATATATATATATATATATATATATATATATATATATATATATATATATATATATATATATATATATATATATATATACACATATGATATATATATATATATATATATATATACACATATGATATATATATATATATATATATATATATACACATATGATATATATATATATATATATATATATATATATATATATATATATATATATATATATACTGTGTGTGTTTTATTAGGAATAACCCCTTGACATGTAGCATCTCAAGGGGATGTAACATTCACAATTAGAGAAAACAGTTAAATCAACTTGAGGAGATCTCATGAAAAACATACATCAGACATTGAATTCAATTCAATTTTATTAATAGTATCAAATCATAACGAGTTATCTCGAGACACTTTACAGATAGAGTAGGTCTAGACCACACTCTATAATTTACAACGCCCCAACAATTCCAGTAATTCCCTCAAGAGCAAGCAGAGCGACAGTGGCGAGGAAAAACTCCCTCTTGGGAAGAAACCTGGGACAGACCCAGGCTCTTGGTAGGCAGTGTCTGACGGGCCGGTTGGGGATGTGATGAACAGTGGCGATAATAGTCACATTAATAATGGAACAGTGACTTCAAATGGTAGTCGTAGTAGTTCATGTCATATCAGGGCGCTGCAGGGTGTTACAGGATGTAGCGTGGCCCAGCAGAGCATTGATGGACGTAGCAGGAAGCAGCAGGGTTCAGCAGGAAGCAGCAGGGTTCAGCAGGAAGCAGCAGGGTTCAGCAGGAAGCAGCAGGAAGCAGCAGGGTTCAGCAGGAAGCAGCAGGGTTCAGCAGGAAGCAGCATGACACTGCAGGGCACCGCTGAGCTCAGCAGGGAGTGCAGCAGGACCACGGCGACAGCTGGAACCAGGATCTTGGTGCCAACGTTCTCCAAGGAAATACGCTGGGGGAAAAAACATAAGGACTCCGGGGAATAAACTCCCCAGAAGTTAGGATTAGTAACAAGCATTTCTAGGATGGGATACACGCAAATGGTAATAGAAAGGGAGAGGAGAGAGCAGCTCAGTGTGTCAAAGGAAGGAAGGAAGTCCCCCGGCAGTCTAGAACTATAACAGCGTAACTAAGAGAGACAGGTCATAAGGAGAGGAGCCTGTTCGGGCTTTGAACTCTCCCCTGCCGGATCGGGCTTGGCTGGCCTGCCTCCCTCTACTTTACATTAATACTTTACAGAAATACATACATACTGACCAATAAAAGCTCTCCTTTACACCAAAACCACACATATCCTCCCCATTCAAACCATTAAATATTAGACCTTAAACAGTGAAGGTCATTCATATACAGTTGAGAGACAAATAGAAAAAAATAAAAAATAATAATAATAATAAAATAAATAAATAAAGTAAATAAATAGATAAATAAATAAAAAATATCAAGCATGAAGAAAACAGTTGCAGCTTGTATGTAAATAATTAAGAAGAGCCATCTTAAACTGGTGAAAAGAGGAGATAGATCTAAATGACCTAGGTAAACCATTCCAATCGGAAGGGGCTTTAAATTTAAAGGCTCTCCTCCCAATTTCTTTTGATATACAGTACAGGCCAAAAGCTTGGACACACCTTCTCATTCAATGAGTTTCCATTTTTATTTTCATGACTATTTACACATAGATTTCAGTATCAGTGAATGAACACATACAGGCCAGTGACTATCTGAAAACATACCAGATTTTAGATTCTTTCAGTAGCCACCCTTTGCTTTTTTTATTAATAAGGGAAATAATTCCACTAATGAACCCTGACAAAGCACACCTGTGAAGGTAAAACCATTTCAGGTGACTACCTCATGAAGCTCATTGAGAGAACACCAAGGGTTTGCAGAGTTATCAAAAAAAGCAAAGGGTGGCTACTTTGAAGAATCTAAAATATAAGACATGTTTTCAGTTATTTCACACTTTTTTGTTAAGTACATAATTCCATATGTGTTCATTCATAGTTTTGATGCCTTAAGTGAGAATCTACAATGTAAATAGTCATGAAAATAAAGAAACACATTAAATGAGAAGGTGTGTCCAAACTTTTGGCCTGTACTATATATATATATATATATATACCACATTGTTCGCCATGCCCAAAGGTTTTTTCCAAGATGTTTGGCTAATTGCGATGTAGATGAGAACCTGTGGACCTGTGGACAGAGTTGATGAAGGAACAATGCATTTGATATTTACAGAACTACAGTCTTTCCTATTTCGTAGCTAATTATTTTGCTTTGATTCATATAAACTTATGTTGTGATCGTACTGTATTGTTCTTCATCAATACATTTCAGGTTTTGTTCAATGATTCCACTGTGTCTGTAGTATTCCCTCTACTACTGCAGTACTTTTACAGGGATGTATTAACATCTAGTACCATAAAGAAACATGTATCACCTATTGTGTACTACAATATTTAATGATTGTATGAACGATGACACAGTGAAACTATGGGTAGCTTGTGTGTGGCTGATCTAAAGCAGTGGTTCCCAACCTGGGGGGCGGCAAACATCACAGGGGGGGGGGGAAAGTCTTTATCTGGTTTGAGGATGAGGTAAAAAAATATATATTTGCACATGTTAAACAAATTATGATAATACACTAGAATATATAATGTATACAAAAGTCTGTATGAAAACTATATATTTTGTTGTATCCTCGTTTTTCCTGCCGCCATGGCATCATTATTTTATGAATGAAAAATGGCAGAGAAACGTCAAAGAGCTGATATCAAAAAATCATCTGTATCAAAAAAGAAGGTAAGGCTCTATCTCGAGAGTTACCTCAAATTCGGTTTCAGGTGGGGGTGGGGGGGGCTCAGCTTATCTTAGACATGAGTAGGGGGGCGCCAAGGGAAAAAAAGGTTGGGAACCACTGATCTAAAGTAACGTTTCAATGGTATTTCACAATCAATTAATTTTTTGAACCAATGATTGTGCAAATGCAAGATTTCTTTAAAGATATGAAAGCACAATGCAATGTTTTGAACATTGGACAGCCTGTGTTAAAAGTGATGACTGTTTGGAGTTTTGTGTATAGAGTTTTGATAAATGACATCACGGTTCTGAAATTAGTAGCAAAGTGATTGTAAAAAAACAGTAACTTCACACTTAACTTGCACACAGAAGCACAGAGACCCCCCCCACACACACACACACACACTCACACACAGACACACACACACACACACACGCACAGTGCGTGACACTATCGTTGGGGGGACCTGTCATTGACATAATTCATTCCCTAGCCCCTTACCCTAACCTTAACCATCACAACTAAATGCCTAACCTTAACCCTTACGCTAACCTTAACCATCACAACTAAATGCCTAACCTTAACCCTTACGCTAACCTTAACCATCACAACTAAATGCCTAACCTTAACCCTTACCCTTACCTTAACCATCACAACTAAATGCCTAACCTTAACCCTTACCCTAACCTTAACCATCACAACTAAATGCCTAACCTTAACCCTTACCCTAACCTTAACCATCACAACTAAATGCCTAACCTTAACCCTTACCCTCACCTTAACCATCACAACTAAATGTCTAACCTTAACCCTTACCCTAACCTTAACCCTTACCCTCACCTTAACCATCACAACTAAATGCCTAACCTTAAACCTTACCCTCACCTTAACCATCACACTTACTGCACTATCATAGGTCCTCTTTTACTGTACTACCATAGGTCCTCTTTTACTGTACTATCATAGGTCCTCTTTTACTGTACTACCATAGGTCCTCTTTTACTGTACTACCATAGGTCCTCTTTTACTGTACTACCATAGGTCCTCTTTTACTGTACTATCATAGGTCCTCTTTTACTGTACTACCATAGGTCCTCTTTTACTGTACTATCATAGGTCCTCTTTTACTGGACTACCATAGGTCCTCTTTTACTGTACTACCATAGGTCCTCTTTTACTGTACTATCATAGGTCCTCTTTTACTGGACTACCATAGGTCCTCTTTTACTGTACTACCATAGGTCCTCTTTTACTGTACTACCATAGGTCCTCTTTTACTGTACTATCATAGGTCCTCTTTTACTGTACTACCATAGGTCCTCTTTTACTGTACTATCATAGGTCCTCTTTTACTGCACTACCATAGGTCCTCTTTTACTGTACTACCATAGGTCCTCTTTTACTGGACTACCATAGGTCCTCTTTTACTGTACTATAGGTCCTCTTTTACTGGACTACCATAGGTCCTCTTTTTCTGTACTACCATAGGTCCTCTTTTACCGTACTACCATAGGTCCTCTTTTACTGTACTATCATAGGTCCTCTTTTACTGTACTATCATAGGTCCTCTTTTACTGTACTACAATAGGTCCTCTTTTACTGGACTACCATAGGTCCTCTTTTACTGGACTACCATAGGTCCTCTTTTACTGTACTACCATAGGTCCTCTTTTACTGGACTACCATAGGTCCTCTTTTACTGTACTATAGGTCCTCTTTTACTGGACTACCATAGGTCCTCTTTTACTGTACTATAGGTCCTCTTTTACTGTACTACCATAGGTCCTCTTTTACTGTACTACCATATGTCCTCTTTTACTGTACTATCATAGGTCCTCTTTTACTGTACTACCATAGGTCCTCTTTTACTGTACTATCATAGGTCCTCTTTTACTGTACTACCATAGGTCCTCTTTTACTGTACTATCATAGGTCCTCTTTTACTGGACTACCATAGGTCCTCTTTTACTGTACTATAGGGTCCTCTTTTACTGTACTATCATAGGTCCTCTTTTACTGTACTACCATAGGTCTTCTTTTACTGTACTATCATAGGTCCTCTTTTACTGTACTACCATAGGTCCTCTTTTACTGGACTACCATATGTCCTCTTTTACTGTACTACCATAGGTCCTCTTTTAGTGTAATACCCGTCCTCTTTTACTGTACTATAGGTCCTCTTTTAGTGTACTACTGGTCCTCTTTTACTGTACTACCATTGGTCCTCTTTTACTGTACTATCATAGGTCCTCTTTTACTGTACTATAGGTCCTCTTTTACTGTACTACCATAGATCCTGTTTTACTGTACTACCATAGGTCCTCTTTTACTGTACTATCATACGTCCTCTTTTACTGGACTACCATAGGTCCTCTTTTACTTTACTACCATAGGTCCTCTTTTACCGTACTACCAAAGGTCCTCTTTTACTGTACTATAGGTCCTCTTTTACTGTACTACCATAGGTCCTCTTTTACTGTACTACCATAGGTCCTCTTTTACTGTACTATCATAGGTCCTCTTTTACTGTACTACCATAGGTCCTCTTTTACTGTACTACCATAGGTCCTCTTTTACTGTACTATCATAGGTCCTCTTTTACTGTACTACCATAGGTCCTCTTTTACTGTACTACCATAGGTCCTCTTTTACTGTACTATCATAGGTCCTCTTTTACTGTACTACCATAGGTCCTCTTTTACTGTACTATCATAGGTCCTCTTTTACTGTACTACCATAGGTCCTCTTTTACTGTACTATCATAGGTCCTCTTTTACTGGACTACCATAGGTCCTCTTTACTGTACTATAGGTCCTCTTTACTGTAATATCATAGGTCCTCTTTTACTGTACTACCATAGGTCTTCTTTTACTGTACTATCATAGGTCCTCTTTTACTGTACTACCATAGGTCCTCTTTTACTGTACTACCATATGTCCTCTTTTACTGTACTACCATAGGTCCTCTTTTAGTGTAATACACGTCCTCTTTTACTGTACTATAGGTCCTCTTTTAGTGTACTACTGGTCCTCTTTTACTGTACTACCATTGGTCCTCTTTTACTGTACTACAATAGGTCCTCTTTTACTGGACTACCATAGGTCCTCTTTTACTGGACTACCATAGGTCCTCTTTTACTGGACTACCATAGGTCCTCTTTTACTGTACTACCATAGGTCCTCTTTTACTGTACTACCATATGTCCTCTTTTACTGTACTATCATAGGTCCTCTTTTACTGTACTACCATAGGTCCTCTTTTACTGTACTATCATAGGTCCTCTTTTACTGTACTACCATAGGTCCTCTTTTACTGTACTATCATAGGTCCTCCTTTACTGGACTACCATAGGTCCTCTTTTAGTGTAATACCCGTCCTCTTTTACTGTACTATAGGTCCTCTTTTAGTGTACTACTGGTCATCTTTTACTGTACTACCATTGGTCCTCTTTTACTGTACTACCGGTCCTCTTTTACTGTACTATAGGTCCTCTTTTACTGTACTATCATAGGTCCTCTTTTACTGTACTACCATATGTCCTCTTTTACTGGTCTACCATAGGTCCTCTTTTACTGTACTACCGGTCCTCTTTTACTGTACTATAGGTCCTCCTTTACTGTACTATGGGTCCTGTTTTACTGTACTACCATAGGTCCTCTATTTCTGTACTACCATATGATCATGCGATTGAAAGAACCTCATTACCTGAGTGGGTTTCCTGGAAGGGAATCAGCTATTTGCATAACTTCAATCAGCTGTTTCTCAATAAATGCATGTATAAAATGCAGGGGATATATTTTTGTTTCAATTTACAATATGATCAGCTGTTCACTTTGACTTTAGCCTATAAGTTAGGTTTAGAACGTGATGTTATCTGTTCTGACATACAGTGTGAAAGCATTTGTAAATTTGGCAGTAAAGATCCATTGTTTTGGATTTGGTGGAGCTTGTGTGTAAAAGAAGTTCAAGCATTTTAGTAAATGTGTGTTAACTGTGTATTTTGTGTCAAAACACCAAGAAATTTGTTAATTGTATAGCCTACACAGACGGATGTTGTGCTAACTGTGTTAAGAGTTTAGGAAAGTTGTTAAAAGTATTGAAAAAAGTGTCATAGCAATCGTCAAAAACTGTAATAGTAATTCAGAATTATTGGCTCAAGGGCGCCCCTTCTCTGCAGTAGTTAAATGCCGCTGGCTTTTTGTGTATTCATTGCCAGTTATGAGAGACGTGCCTGAGTGTGCTGCGTGTAAGCTACTATGAGCCAACTGTATGACTGACCAGTACATACTCTGTTCCTACTCAGATAATACACGGGCCCATCGCGGCGTAAAGAGCCACTAGCCTCCCGCTCGTCATTCATCATTCTACACACAACGCAGATTCGAGGGGTTTGCTCAAACCAGCCAGTCATAGAAGTGTGACTGAGTGTGGTTACATACACACACACACATACCGCCCCCCCCCCACACACACACACGATAATGGTGCGTTCATGCCACCTGTGAATAACAGGGACCGACCCCCGAGGTTACGTTGTTTTTCCGACCGCCAGCGTTCACATGGTCGGGATGAGTGTTCTTCTGTTATATTGGCGTTTGGAATAACAACTTCTAGCGTGTCTGCCACCAACGGTTGGACGTAGCCGAGAGCATCAGGTGGTGAAAACATGGAGGCCACAATAACAGAAGATCTGCTGCTGGTTTCTTATAGGAGCAGACACACAGCACATGGACAGGTGTGTGTTTGTGTTATCTGCAGGACAACCAACGGGAAAGGACACTGCCAAATGTCCTTGTTAGTTATAGTCATATTTAGTCATTCACATATCTTTTTTTGTTAGTCAAGTTTTAGTTGACTAAAAGTCTTGTCATTTTACTCTAGTTTTAGTCAAAACATTTTAGTCTTTTTTTAAATAAATTATTTCTGAGATTATTTCTATTAACCATTTCAGTCAAATAGTGTTACACACATCTCAAATATTGGTTAAATGTCATAATTACCTGACAAACTACACACTGGTTTTATATTGAGCCTCTTCCTTCATGTAAATACAATCATACCCAGACACAGTTAGCTAAGAGCCAGGGCTCCTGGGCTCTGCAGCACGTTGGTTTGTTGCCAGCGGTTGCATACATTACTCTGGCCGTTGTGCAAGCTGTTTAAGAGCGGTTAAGCCTGTCTCCTTCCCTTGCCCAGGGCCGGGCCACATCGCTATGTGCTGTAATGACTTCTCCAGCAGGCTGAACTGGGCTTCCTCCCTATCCCACCCAGACCACATCACTACCTGGATGTAAAACGACTAGATGAAGAAAAGGGGACACGCTGTCATCGTCTTGTCTTAGTCATGGGAGAAAAGGTCTCTCACAAACACATTTAGTTTTGTCTCGTCTGACGGAATTAACACTAAGTGGTTGTACTGGCCAGCTTCCAGGTATTAATGTGTAACACACACACACACACACACACATACATACAGACACACACAGAATATCAATAGAACGAAAGAAACATTTCCCAGAAACCATCAGAACGACTTCAGCCTACTGTTAAACTTCAGAGGTCCGGTCATATCCACCATGTTTTAGTCACGGTGACTAAGATGTTCCATAGCGATTTGACATAAACACACAAACACACCCACACACACCTGCCTCCCACACACACACACAAACACACACACACACACACACACACACACACATACAGACACATACACCTCCCTCCCACGCACACACACATGTATACACACACACACACATACAGACACACACAAAGAGACACACACACACCGCCCTCCCACACACACACACATACAGACACAAACACACACACACACACCTCCCTCCCACACACGCACACAAACACACACACATATATATATACACACACACACACACATATACAGACACAAAAACACACAAAAACACACAGACACACAGATACAAACACACTCACAGACACACATACACACACACACACATACAGACACACACACAGACAAACACACAGACACCCCCCCACACACACACACACACACATACAGACACACACACACAAACACGGGCCCATCGCGGCGTAAAGAGCCACTAGCCTCCCGCTCGTCATTCATCATTCTACACACACGCAGATTTGAGGGGTTTGCTCAAACCAGCCAGTCATAGAAGTGCGACTGAGTGTGGTTACATACACACATACACACACACACATACCGCCCCCCCCCACACACACAATAATGGTGCGTTCATGCCACCTGGGAATAACAGGGACCGCCCCCCCGAGGTTACGTTGTTTTTCCGACTGGCAGCGTTCACATGGTCGGGATGAGTGTTCTTGTGGTAAAAACATGGAGGCCACAATAACAGAAGATCTGCTGCTGTTTTCTTATAGGAGCAGACACACAGCACATGGACAGGTGTGTGTTTGTTTTATCTGCAGGACAACCAACGGGAAAGGACACAGACAAACTGTTGTTTTATACATATAGGGCTATTTATGAATAATCTGAAACATGTTATGTCTGTGTATGTTTCTTGGCAGAGGCATTTGTCCACAATAAACAGTTTATTGTCATAGAAATATTTTCAGTCAACCAAAGTCTCTGGTTCCCACATGAAGTGACGTGAATGATGACGTTTTCACTGGGGGATAAAGGGTTTTACGATGCCCATGAATGCACAGACAGAAGCAGTCTGTTAACTAGAAGTTACATCATCAAGGAGAGATGTGATTGGCTGCAGATATTAACCATGCAGGGCTAGACTCTCAGCACAGTGGGGGCGGAGCTTCATCACAACTCCTCCTGCTAACCGTAACCCTTAAGAGTATAAATAAGAGGGAGAGACACCATGAGACACTAGAGATATCAGAGACATCAAAGACAACAGAGCATCCCAACACACTGACATCAGGATCTTCATCTTCAGTTCATCTGAAATCTGACCATGAAGGTAAGTTTGTAACTTTATATATCTGATGATTTGTTTAATTGTTAATCAATAGTTTCAGTATGTTAACAGGTTCAGCATAAACACATTTTAATCATTTGTGGCCACAGAATTTGGACAGGGAAAGCAAAAGTCTTCATCTTGCTTCATGGAGTATTCTAGCTGCATGAGAGCGATACCAACGCAAGGGGAGAACCCAGTGGAAAAACCCACATAGAGTATGATGTCAGCACAGTTTATTTTCAAATCAGCACCAACCAAAATGAGAATGAGTTGATGACAGCAGAGTCTCCCTGATCCTGCTGCAGAGGCCAAAGTCAGAAATTTGTTCTTGATCAAACTAAATGAAAACATCTCTTCTCTTCCAGCTGATTTCAGTCGTCCTCCTCCTGCTGGCTCCACTGTTGACCAGCTGC
The DNA here is from genome assembly GCA_025617405.1 of Perca schrenkii. NCBI lineage: Eukaryota > Metazoa > Chordata > Actinopteri > Perciformes > Percidae > Perca > Perca schrenkii. Next base: position 297,356 of record JABUOV010000027.1, read on the forward strand.
CACCCGCTCGGTCGGCCGGTGGACTGCAGTGATATTTATAGTAATGAGAACAGCTGACCCAGTGGAGTGTACACCATCTATCCCATCGGAGCCACGTCTGCTGTCCAGGTACACTTCATCCTCTCTGGGATGCAGGTTGAACTACAGATGATAATAATGTCAAGAGTTACAAGTTCTGACTAATGCTTCTGATACAACAGATTAGGGCTGGATAAAAAAAAAAGGATTTCACCAATCAAATCGATCTTTATTTAAATGTTCCAACAATCAATTCATTAAATCCTGAGTTTCATCTTTTTTAGAGGCTCTGTCCATAATAGATCCATCTGTATCATATGGAACTAGAAGACCACTGGCACCAACTATGTCATGTTAGCTTGTTGGGAAGAGGCGGGAGTTAAAAACCGACGGCAAGGCGGACCGAAAGCTGGCATGGCCATTTTTAAAAGGGGGGGGAATTTTAAGCATTCATTTATTTATTATTTTATGTATTATTTTATTTATTTATATATACATTTATTTAGCCCTGTATTTATTTACACATTTATTCATTTATTTATTTATTGAGACTTAAAGGAATACGCCGACTTATTGGGACTTTAGCTTATTCACCGTAACCCCCAGAGTATATTCTGACTATATTCTCAGACAGGTTTGCTGCGAGCATATCACTGCGCCCAAGTACTAAATTCTTCCGCCTGAGAATATAGTTCCCGGTTTGTTTACGGTTAGAAGATGGCTGTGTCTCATGTTACGTTGTTTTTTGTACACGCTGTGACTCTATAAATCACAACATGTAAATAGGAACATGTTGGTGTTATTTTGTCACTTATTGGGATCAGTAGGATTACTGGAACCAGTTACCTGCAGGATCTGTCCTGGGCTGATGCTGCTGGAGCCGTCAGACAGCCTGACAGCATGCACGGAGATGAGAAGGATATGTATGGACTAGTCTAATTCTGGGGGTTACAGTGAATAAGATAAAGTCCCAATAAGAGATGAGAAGGGTATGTATGGACTAGTCTAACTCTGGGGGTTACAGTGAATAAGATAAAGTCCCAATAAGAGATGAGAAGGGTATGTATGGACTAGTCTAACTCTGGGGGTTACGGTGAATAAGCTAAATTCCCAATAAGTCGGCGTGTTCCTTTATGTTCCATCCTCCATGTGGTTTCATTTTTCAAACCCTGAACAAAATAATGGACCTTCGTCCATTATTTTGTCCATTATTTTGTCCACAGTCTATGGTTAACCCCCACAATCACAGTGACTAATACCTGTGTGTGTGTGTGTGTGTGTGTGTGTGTGTGTGTGTGTGTGTGTGTGTGTGTGGGTGGGTTTGTGTGTAGGTGTACTGTGACATGGATTCAGAAGGAGGAGGGTGGACTGTGAGTATTTTAACTGAAGTCAACACTTCCTGTAGTTCCTTCACAATAAATCACATTCCAGTAAAATCCTTGTCTGGAATCATGACCTGTCAGATATCTTGTGTTTTTAGCTAGTTAACCCCCCATCCCGTCCCCCCCAGGTGTTCCAGAGGAGGATGGACGGCACGGTGGACTTCTACAGGGGCTGGGATCAATACAAGACCGGCTTTGGTATCGCTGCTGGAGAGTACTGGCTCGGTGAGAAATGAAACCAGACTAACAATCATGTCTTCATGAAACTGTTTCTAAATGTTTATGTTTGTTTTCAGGTCTCAAGTCTCTCTTCCACCTGACTAAGAGGAAAAGGTGTGAGCTGCTGGTCAACATGGAGGACTTTGAAGGAAACAAAGTGTTCGCTCGTTACTCCTCATTCTTCATCAACGCTGAATCCTACGGATACAGACTGAATGTTTCTGGATTCATTAATGGTGGAGCAGGTGAGGTTTCCACATTAAGGACAAGAATTTCATTCATTAGTGTGGAGAGTGACATTGGTTCATGCTACATACTTGTCCCTAAACAACTAAACAAAGTTAAAGTGATGGTTCGGAGTAATTTCACCCTAGGGTCCTTTGTGAGCCAAACAACCCCCCAGAAGCTTAAAGCATAAATATTTTTGTTGTATGTCTTTTCGGTGTTGTAATTTGTAGACGTCCCTAAGCACTAGTCTTACTGCCGGTAGCAGCAGAGAGCAGAAGCCAGCAGGCAATTTTATTTAAATAAACTCCTGGTGAACTTTCAAACTTTCCAATCAATCGTTTTATGAGTACATAACCTATTTGTACTAGCGTAGAAGTTTGGTATCATTTTGTCATTATTAGTGGGGTAACTTACGAGATACAAATGTGGGTCCATTAGCCCCTGCGCTAAGCTATTCAGCTGATAACGCTACTCTACGCTAACTCTCCCAATGTTCGACCCAGGTGAAAAAAGCTCCTGGGGGGTGTTTGGCTCGAGGTCACGGTGCAAAGGACCCTAGGGTGAAATTACTCTGAACCATCACTTTAAACGAGTTGGCTGAGAAATCATATCAGTCCTCTGTTTACATTTCATGAATCACATGGTTTTATATTTTATATATATATATATATATATATATATATATATATATATATATATATATATATATATCTAATTCGGTTTCAATGAAGAAATTAAACATTGTCAATGATTTGAGTATTTATCAGGTTTATTGTTGGGTACCATATCCTGAACTTTTTACGGTACTGACTGAATCACGGCGGTAATACGGATGACCGATTCACATTAAATTAAACGGTGCCAAATTTCTGTACCTGAAAGTGCGTAAGTGTAACCTTGTCTTTCCTCTCTGCATGTTGACAGAGAGCGGGGCTCTAGGTAGTACATTTCAGTAAAAGGTGTTACATAAAACAATAAAAATAAATTCTAAAAAGGCTAAAATAGAATAAGATAGAAAGAATAAAACTTACAGTGTAGTTAAGAAATGAATAAATATTTGATTTAATGGGTGTAGGGACGGGAGAGGGAGGGGTTTATTCTGTGTTGAGTGTAAAAAGTTTTTAATAAATAACAAAATGTTCAGAGTAAATATGATAAATAGGTTTGGAATTATTTTTACAACTGAAATTTTTATTTATTAAGGATTGAGGGTAAGGGGGAAGTACCGAAAAAAAATGTTTTAATTAAATATATGTCCAGTGTTATTAGTTCAATAGTTGTATTATTTAGTTAAACTTACTGTAGGTAGAGAAAAAGACTGTAGTATTTACTGTTGTAAACTGGAGTAGAATGTAGTATTTACTGGAGTAAATACACTCCAAAAATATATATCATTTTTAGTTGTATTATAATGTTCTGATTATACACTTGTTGTGTTTCTGTAGGAGACTCCCTGAGGTATCACAACGGAATGAAGTTCACCACCTTCGACAATGACCAGGACACCTGGGATGGGAACTGTGCCAAAGTAAGCCTGGGGGCGTTCTGGTACAACAAATGTCACCTTACAAATCCAAACGGTGTTTATCATTGGGGGGCTGACAGCACTATCTGTCATGTTGGAGTGGAGTGGTATGGTTTTAAAGGTCATGACTACTCCCTGAAGACCATCAGCATTAAGATCCGTCCTGTGCAGTAGTTCTCCAGGACCAACGTACAGCAGAATATGAGCTCATCTCTTCTGATTTTGTTCTCTTTCTCTCATTAAGCATTTAATCTCACAACAGGTCTTATTTTCCTGAAAACTGGGCACCAGCACAAGAAAACCAACTGATGTTTGTAAATCTTGTTACTGTCTGTGATGGTTTAAATCAGTCGCAGCTCGCTGCAACGTGGAAGAAAAGTCAGATGTGTCTCCAGTTGGGCGGCTGCAGCAGGAAAGTAGGGCCCATAATCTTTAAATGGAAACACATATATAGTCTGATCAGGTGATAATCACTGCATGAACTGATAACACAAGTCTAAAAGACAGAAAGAAGTAAAGAAAATGAAAAGTAAAAAAAGATATTTGTAGTTCAGGACAGCCAGTTGATGTTTGGTGGATGTTTGAAACTCTAATGTGAATCTTTATCTGCTGTATGGTGACAATAAATAAGAAGCTGAGCATTAAGATGATCTGATGTCTTCTATGGATGATAATTTTATTCATGATTAAAATTAAAAGTCAAAAGAAAAAAATTTACAAATATTATTTTACTAGACTGGTGGGAATAATCAGCACATAATTTAATTATAATATATATATATATATATATATATATATATATATATATATGTGTAAATATGTGTATATTTATAGATATATTATAATAATGACACTTAAAAAAGAAAGGAATTCAAAAAAATGTTAAAAAGTCAAAATAATAATTAGAAAATATAAAATGACAATGAAAAGAGGGAGAAACTTAAAATGAAAAAAACTAAAACTATACTATTTATTAATATTCATATCAGATACAGTACATTAAAATTTACCTCAACAAACTATACTGTAGAACATATTGAAAAAGTCATAGTATATAATGTCGAAAAAAGTGAATGTTATAAACGTAATAAAAAGTCATAGTATGTTGAATAATGATGTCCGAAAACAATTTGAAATGTGGACTCATCAGACCGCAACAGGCAACAAATTCAAATATTTGCAAAAACAAAAACATAATTTTAAACATTAAATATCTTGTCTTTTTAGTTTAATATAGGTTGAAAAGGATTTGCAAATTATTATATTTTGTTTTCATTCACGTTTTACACAATGTCCCAACTTCATTGGAATTGGGGTTTATAGTTGTAAAGTATTTAAGATAGTTGTAAAGTAGTTGCATTATGTTACGTAGTGCAATCAAACATACTGAACAAATTATCAAGGTAGTCAAACACCCCTTCACTAATTGAGACATGGTATCTGCCGGAACCTTTAAGATGGGCTTAATACCCTGGGGACTCTTTTTGCCCGAACACCCTGGAGAGGAGACACAACAGAGGTGAGGGAAGTGAACACAAACATTTTACCATTGCACAGTTAGCAACAGTTAACCTTCATTCAATTAATCAGGCAAAGATGATACCATACTGCACATGTTTAGGTAACCAAACTAGCAAACTGAGTGGATTGTTTTCATTTCATTTTACCAGTAACATAATATGAGCTACAGCATACCAATGATGAAAAATATTAGTAATGAAGAGGACCTTCATTACATTCATTCATGTTCATGTCATGTGTAGTACATTTAAAGCTACCTCTTTCTGTTTTATTCTGATTCTGAACCAGTTAAAATACAATCTCAATAAAAACCCTTTTAAGATTACCTCTCATAGAATGGGAAAAGAAGAGACATTTTGCTGGAGGGTGTTGGAAAAACAATGAGAGATCACTTTGCCAAAAGGTAAAAAAAAGAATTCATGGAAATAGTGTTTGTAACCTAGAGAGGCGAACCGTTTCAGCCTGGTCTCACAGAATTCTGTGAAATGATAATGAACTGTTAACAGCGTATTACGTGGTGGTGACCATATGGAATGTGTGAAAATTCCGTGTGGCCACCACGGAAAACAATTCCAATGTAAAGTCAATGAAAAGATGACATAGCATTAAGAGCGACTACGGTAGAGAGTAGTATGAAAGGCCGAAAATCCACGTAGGGAGTTTGGTTGGGAGGGTGGATGGGTCAAACGAAAAAGCATCAATTACAACGTACGAAAAGCGAAAAAAAAAATAAATCTATATTTAAAGTGACAGGCTAAAGAAACTGAATTGTAGTGTTGTAATCATGATTAACTAAACATTACTTCTTCAAAAACGTTAGTCACTGTTATGCACCTTGAAATATAAAAAGATAAACTATTAAATAAGAAGACATCTGTGTTGCACCGGTGATATTTTTATTCTATTACTTCATGTTTGTGGCCCTTCTAATAAAGTTCTGACCTGGTCCATCTTTAACATTGATACATAAGATATGATCAGACTTGGGGGACTCGAGTCACATGACTTGACTCAAGTTAGACTTGAGTCGCAAATTTGAGGACTTGAGACTTGCTTGATTAACATTCATAAAAGACTCGACTTGACTTTGACTTGATATTCATGACTTGAGACTTAGACTTGAGTCAAATGACTTGAAATGACTTGACTTTCTGTTTAATAAATATATATTTTTCCCCCTCTGATGTTGAGGAGGCAGACCTGCAGTAAATGGGACTGGCAACGGATAGTAACTTAACGTCATGGACCCCTATGCATCGAAAATAATAAAGTTTGGCTATAAGGATACACATCTGTCCAGGTAAAGAAGAACCGAACGGCAGTTTGCAAGGTCTGCACTAAAAATATTTACAACGTCAACCACCACCACGTAGAATTTCATCAGACACTTCAAATCAGGAGAGATTTGGGTTCCAGTCCCCATATTCAGCCGAACCACTATTTGGATGTTTGTGATGGACAGAACTCCCTTCAGTTTTGGGCCATAAATAAGCACACCCTCCCCTCTTTGTTCAAGGTGGCGGTAAGAGGGATAAAAACTAGGCACACACATACATACATATAACACAAACTGCTCTCACTCTCTCTCTCTCTCTCTCTCTCTCTCTCACTCACTCACTCACTCACTCACTCACTCACACAGACGTAAGTATGTGAATAAAGCTAGGCACACAACACACTTCACGCTCACGCACACATTCACTCACCAATATTAATAACTTTTCACTCACTCTCTCTCCAGCATGCACACATTCACTCACCAATACACTGACAAATATATACTATTCATTCCATGTGATGAATACACTCAGTCAATCTCTCCAACTTCCACAAAGGTGGTGGGATTCAGCTTCTCTTAAATGTTTTTTTTTCTTCTTTAAGAGAAAGAAAGGTTTAAGGATGTGTTTCTGTGCCATAAAAGTGAGGCATGTTTGAAGAATATTATTTGACTTAGAAACCATTATACTTGAAATGTTTGAATGAATTTCATGATTTGATGCCATGTTTGAGGCATACTGAACAAATATGTATGTTGATTTATTGCTGGCCTAATATCAGTTTTAGGCTGTGCGTTTTTATCTGTATAAATTTAAACTGTTCAGATGTATCTGGCTTGGACGCAATGTCTTTTGAATATTGAGTAGGAAAAAATGCAAATAAAACTCCAGCAGTTCATAACCACTGTCTTTAGCTTGTTTAAAAATGGAAACTTTTGTATGACTTGACTTGTGACTTGCTTGACCAAAGCTATGACTTGACTTGACTTGCTTGATTGTCACAAAAATGACTTGGACTTGCTTGAGACTTGAAGGGTAAGACTTGAGACTTGCCCATGTGGGACTTACTCCCATCTCTGGATATGATTAATGGTGGCATATGCAGTTATCATCTTTGTGACCCCTTAAATAAAAAAAAAATTCAAGACTTTTCTATTGTTCAGACATAAAACTTAATAAAAAGTAAAATTAAAAAAATATCCTACTTAGGTGAACATTGTTATCAGGCATTATTGTTTATGTGCCTTATGTTTTTCTGTATTTTGTGTCAATGTAGTGACCTCAGTATTATTTTGCTTTAATTCTTAATACATTTCATTTCATGCCACCCTTAATCTTATCTTATTTATCAATGTTAAAGATGGACCAGGTCAGCACTTCATTTGAAGGGCCACACACATGAAGTAATGAAGAAGTAATGTTTAGTTAACAATGATTACAAAAGTACAATTCTTCAGAATATATGTATACTGCTGTGACTGGTCAGTTTTTTTGAAAAAGACATGAACATCATTAATAAATCAGAAATACTGATGATTGAACTACTGTAATTGATGCATGAATTAACATATTGTTCCTGCATGAAGTCATGCATGAGATACTATTAATCCTTGTACGTTACTGATACTTGATGAAGTACTACATGAATGACTTCATGCTTTTTCATGCATGAAGTCATGCAAGGCTTCATGATAATTCATGCACCATTATTATAAAGTGTTACCTTAATGTCTTTCACAAAAGAGACCTTAAGGTATTTGAATGGTCAGGAGCCAGAAAAGTATTTAAGATATTTGTAAAGTATTTGAGTTAGTTATAAAGTATTTAAGATAGCTGTAGAGTATTTAAGATAGCTGTAGAGTATTACAGTATTTGAGTTAGTTATAAAGTATTTAAGATAGCTGTAGAGTATTTAAGATACCTGTAGAGTATTTGAGATAGCTGTAGAGTATTTGAGTATTTGAGTTAGTTATAGAGTATTTGAGATAGCTGTAGAGTATTTGAGATAGCTGTAGAGTATTAGAGTATTTGAGTTAGTTATAGAGTATTTGAGATAGCTGTAGAGTATTAGAGTATTCGAGTTAGTTATAGAGTATTTGAGTTAGTTATAAAGTATTTGAGATAGCTGTAGAGTATTAGAGTATTTGAGTTAGTTATAGAGTATTTGAGATAGCTGTAGAGTATTAGAGTATTTGAGCTAGTTATAAAGTATTTGAGCTAGTTATAAAGTATTTGAGCTAGCTGTAATCAGGTTGAGCTAGTTAATTATTGGAGGTAGTTGTAATGTATTTAAGTTAGTTTTTATGATTTTAAGAACGTTGTAAAGTGATAGTTGTAGAAAGCTGCTGTGTCTTTCTGTCTGGACTGTTGAAATGATTTCCTTCCTGACAAACAGAAGTGATGATCAATCACTGCCCTCTTTTGGTCTCAGAGACAAACTACAACATCTTCTTCAGGGACAAAATATACAATATATAAAATATATCAATACTTAGTGTTTGTATTCTTAGAGGTATCACACAGATGAGGGTGGACAGAATATTAGAAACACCTCGGTTTAATGGACTCAACACCAACACAATAAAGTTGCAGTGAGAAATTAGAAACCTCAATTTTAAAATGTTGCAGAATTTTCCCTCCACGACATTTTTTTTAGAAAACTGTTGTTTAATATAACATTACTGTATATATGTGCTTGTGTATCTGGACTTTCTTAAAATACCTTTATTAATATTCATATCAAATACAGTACATTAAAAGCTACCTCTTTCTGCTTTTATCTGATTCTGATTAAAATAATTAAATACAACCTCAATAAGTTCTTTCAGCAAGGAAGAGTTAAGGGCTGTGTGTGTGTGTGTGTGTGTGTGTGTGTGTGTGTGTGTGTGTGTGTGTGTGTGTGTGTGTGTGTGTGTGTGTGTGTGTGTGTGTGTGTGTGTGTGTGTGTGTGTGTGTGTACATATCCTACCAGTGTTTCTTGATTGGGAATCAATGAATGATTGATTATTTCAAATCAAAAGATGTTCACTGAGACAGTGGTAACATCATTAAGCTTGATTTTTAAAAATGTAAAAATAAATTATACAGGAAAAGATGTCTGCAGATAGTTGTCACCCATTTCTCAAGCGCTTCAGTTCATTTTTTAGTTTTGTTAAGAAACGGTGAAAAGGTAAAATCACTACAGACAGTCTGTTTGCAAAACCATTCAGCTGATGTTGAAAAATAAACTGTCACATTATCTCATTTTGTAGTCATTTTGAAGTATATGTTTGCCAGCAAAATCTTTTCAACAAGCATCATTTTAAACTGAATTGACCGGTGAAAGTGGCTACCACTCGGTTTCTTTTCGATACCAGCTAGCAGCTAACAGCTAACCTGGGAAACCTTTTGAAATTGCAAAGGTAAAGCATGCATGGTTATATTGAATCATGTATACTCTGTTATTTAGTAACCTACTAGGCCACATGGGCCACAAATCTGTTTTTGTTGTCGTTTTAGGGCTGTCAAAATTAAGATGTTAGCGTTTAATTAAGTTTAGTTAAATTAATACAATTGTTGCAGTTACTCTGCTAGTGAGATAAATTCTAAGGCGTGGATGGCGACCAGGGTATCAAATTAAACTACAAGTTCTCATACACATGTTAGTGTCATTCCTGACATCCTAAAAAAATTGTACTTCTCCAAAGCTCAACTCTCCTCTTTTCCATCTGCTTCTCTCAACCAGCAGCCCACTTAAAAGAACATGTTACTTCTTTGGGAAATTAGCCTAGGTTATTTGTAGTCTGTGGTGTAGGTTGGTGGTCTATACATGTTGACTTCTTAATAAATGACATCCTTATATATTTGAGAAAATAATCTGAAACATGCTGCATACCTTTCCAAATCCCTTTCTGATTCAAAGCCTACTAGCCCACTGCTACAGACATCTGATAGTCAGCTCAGGTTGCAGTTATAGGCTACAATGAAACTGTTTATCTGGCTCAGCCGGCGCACCCGGGGCGACCCTCTGACTCGCGCGCGTTGACTCCTTGGTCCGTGTTTCAAGACGGGTCGGGATGGGTTGCTGACATCACCGCGTACCCCTGACGCCTTTTACGTGAGTCGCTCTTTTCGTACGTTGTATTCTGAGTTAAACATGGATCTCACCACCGACGCTGTCCTGCCATTCTTCATTGCCAACAACATGGATAGAGCCCCCCCCACCTGACCATTCTCCACAGGATTTATAAAACCCTTCCTATCAGCGAAGTTTCAGCCGTCTGTGTCTCATTAAGACATACTTGTATACTCGTGCATGGATGAGGCCAGACTGTCACATCTCACCTAGCTGTGTGGAGAGAGACATACTGGACATATGGACAGGGACAGAGTGGTTGGCAGATTTGCCACCATGAAGGAGAGGAGGATGAAGATTTAATAAGGGACCATGATATATAGTTTTGTTAGATGTATTTGTCCTGGAGGATCGTAAAGCAGACAACAAAATGGTAAGAAAAAAATCGTCTTTAAGAATTTATATTTTAGTTATGAATAAGTCACTCAGAATGTTATAAATCAGTTTTACTCAAAGTTTTCATCCCAGTTTTCATCCCAGCACCTGTAGCCTACCTATGGAGTTGTAAACAAACTTTGTGGTCAATATATATATAATCGTGCCATGTCAATTATATAGTGTGGCAGTGATTGAGAGCTCTTGGCCTGTTCAGCACCATCGCTGTCCATCAGCTGTCGCTGTCCGTGGTGCTGAAATCTTTTCACTTGACTGACAAACTGTTTTCTTTGTTCGTCAATACAAACTTGTCAAAATATGTGTCTTTTCTTTGTGTTTTATTTGACTTATAGGCTTACTTTGCTCAAAAAGTGACACATTATAACATGCATTCATCAGATATTTTACTGTTTTAATTTTAAAATGATTTGGTAGCAGAGGGCCCCATGATGAAGCTTCGCCCCCACTGTACAGAGAGTCTAGCTCCGCCCCTGAACAGAAGTGTTCCTTTTGGGACAGTACTAACCATCAGAAGTGGGACTATGGCAGGAAGTGGTCAGTGCACATTAGCAGTGGACCGTCGAACCGTGCAAGGCGCTGAGTTTTAAACAGTGTGTGTGTGTGTGTGTGTGTGTGTGTGTGTGTGTGTGTGTGTGTGTGTGTGTGTGTGTGTGTGTGTGTGTCTGTGTGTGTCTGTGTGTGTCTGTGTGTGTCTGTGTGTGTGTCTGTGTCTGTGTTGCTGCAGACCAAGCAGGAGGAGCCCGAGAAGCCGTTTGTCCCGGCCATAACCTTTAAAGACGAACACGGAAACATGGACCTGTGCGCCATCACTCACAGTGAGTAGCGTGTTCCCGTCACAAACTCTACCCAGCATGCATCAGTCACACAGAGACACAATGGGACTGTTGGGTCTCTGGAATAAAACATATATCTGACCCTGAGACTAAATCTTATATTTACAACGTATTTAACTACATATCCATCCAGGATTTTATTTTATTTTTATTTTCCTGAAATATTGCAACATTTAAAAAAAATACATATGTTTCTTTTTCCTATTATTATTATTATTATTATTATTATTATTATTATTATTATTATTATTATTGTTATTATTATTATTATATCTGAAGTTTAGAAGAAAAAAGGGTCTGGAGTGCTCATTTTTATGAGTTATATTATTTTTTAAATATATATTTAATTTAATTTTTCATGATATCTATTGATTCTAATGTAAGAGTGTAATCCAGCTGCAGTGCCTCAGTCTGACCACACGGTGGCAGCAGCTGATCATCATCTGGTGGGATTAGTTCTGGCTGCAAAAACACCATCTACTGACAGGAGAGAAGAAACTACTCATCCATTCATCTATTCATCCACAACATTCATCCATTCATCCACAACATTCATCCATTCATCCACAACATTCATCTATTCATCCACATTATTCATCCATTCATCCACAACATTCATCCATTCATCCACAACATTCATCCATTCATCCACAACATTCATCCATTCATCCACAACATTCATCCATTCATCCACAACATTCATCCATTCATCCACATTATTCATCCATTCATCCATTCATCCATTCATCCACAACATTCATCCCCCGTGAAGATAATCTGTAGTTAGTTGCAGAGTTAATTTATGGATCCTGATTATATTAAGAAAGAAAGAAAGAAAGAAAGAAAGAAAGAAAGAAAGAACTAAACAACTTATTCAACTACCAAAATTATCATGATTAAATCTAATGTACATAAGCTTTACTACACTGACATTTTTGAAGTCTCAAAAAAAACAAACATACAAGGACATGCAGTGTCCATTACTAATCTTAACTAATAAATCTAAGTAAATAATATATATTTTGTATGCCTTAAGGCTGTTTGATTATTCTTGTGTTCAGCGCGACCTGGGCGCTGTGAAACTGCCACTGAATGTATCGGCTCAAAGAACGGACGTCTTCATCTCTCGTGTTGTGACCAAATCTTGCAGATGCGCGGCTCAGCCAGTCGCCCAGGCTGCGTTTATCAACATTTATTAGAGGATCAACCCCATGAGATGCAGCATCTCGTTTTCATAGCGGTCCTCAGGATCACGTCCAAACAACAGAATAGCAGAACAACAGAGTAGATACTAAGGGTGTGACGAGATCTCGTTTTACGAAATAATAAACGGCGAAAGACTGACGGACAAGACAAACACAATATGTAAACATTGTAAGAAAAAAATGCCGTACTAACTACTGCACCCGCAACTCGCGGGTGCAGTAGTTAGTAGTACGGCATTTTTTAGTTGAGAGCTGTGGTGGTGCTGTAAGTGTTGTTGCATAGTGCTCGTGTTAGCCGCGGTATACGGCATTTTTTTCTTACAATGTTTACATATTGTGTTCGTCTTGTCTGTCACTCTTTCGCTGTTTATTATTTCCGCAGGAAAACCAAAATGTTGCCACACAAATGATTTAAAAGTGGCAGTGGGATCTTCAATAGTAATTCCACGCTCCATCACGCTGACATCACATCGCCTCACGAGACAACTTTTCACCTCAACGAGAAGTCTCGTTCTCGTGAACCCGATCTCGTGATGTGTCTCGTCTCGTGGAGTAAGCGTCTCGTCACACCCCTAGATGTAACCTTGGTTCTCTGAGTAAAGACTATTTTTCCCAGTCAGATTTCTTAACTGAAGTTTTCTTTAAATTAGTGTTAAAATCGCGTCTCATTCTCGTGACCCCAATCTCGTGTCTCGTCTTGTCTCGTGAGCGAGTGTCTCGTCACACCCCTAGTAGATACAATCAAATAATAAAAAAAGGGAGTAATCATAACAATAATAAAAAACATGCATGCCTGCACGTACACACACACAAGCTCTCACTATCTGTATCCCCATCACATGTAAAATGTTTGAGAAACAACTGATGTAACATATAACACAACAATCCCCAATATAACTGACAAAGTTAACATTACTAATGTAAATGTATGTACATAAGCACATTCATATATAGCCTACATACATACATAACGTGACACATATCAATGCTAAATCTGAAAAGCTAGAAACATAGACAAGTATTCTGAAGATGTGTTAACAAAGCAGTTCGGAACAGAGGAACAGACGTAAGCGAGCGAATGGATGCAGGAAGGAGGAGCTCTAACACAGAAAGCATATTTCCCAACTTCTCTATTAACTCTAGGGACAGTAAAGAAGATATGTTCGTTATGACGAAGGCTATATTGTGAACTGTAAGGCACCAAATATTGCGATAAATAATATGGATATTGAAAGTAAATACATTTAAAAATGAGCTGAAGCCAAATATATTTTCTTGTGGCTGAGGGTGCAAGCCAGGACAGCTGTTCATACACCACACAATGATGTTTCCTATAGGGGCAGCGAAGGACGAATCGGCACAGGCTGTTGTATATCACATCAAGAGAGTGTAGACAAGTGGCAGTAGTGTTAGCATATATAATATCTGCATAGTCCAGAATGGGTAGCAACAACTGAGAGACTAGTCTTCTCCTAACCTGATAGTTAAAGCAGTCTATTGATTGATATGTTTGAAGCCAAAAGCTAATTTTGTTGTTAAGCGCCTAAGTTTCTAAAGTTTCTAAGTTTCTAAAGTGGTAACACCAATACACATGTAATACATGTAACCTCTGAATACTGACACTGATCTCATGAAGTAGCATATGTATAACACGCTAATTCGTATGCCAGTATTGGCGTGTTATCAAGACGCATACTCACATTTTTAGCATCATGTTGGAATACTGAGGACAGAATAATAAAGTGCTAAAAGTTGGCTTGTCCTTCAGCAAAAGACACTGAACTAAAAATATTTTTCTGGCATCATCATAAGACATTTGAGAATTTAGGATGTGGTCCATGCATCCGTTTTCCATAACCAGATGAATGGCACCAAATATGCCACTCTATACACCTGATCCTCCTTCTGTAGGCTCTGGTCATTCAGTTTTCAGTGTGGATACCTTTGGAATTACAGTAAAAGACTAACATGGAGTTAAGGCATGTTGGGTCACAATGAATCATAAATATATGAGCATGTGCATGAATGTACAGTATGCTTCAGTTGAGGACTTGCAGTATTATGTGAACAAACTCCTACATGTCAAATCTTATTCTAGACATCGAGTATGGTACCCAAGAACACACTTTTTGTGGTCTGTACATTTTGGGAATAAACAGCATTTGTAAATAGATTGTAACGTGTGTGTGACTCATCTTAAAATAGACTAATGTGCTGACAGAAGGTCCTCATATTTAATAGCAGACACAACTTAGTCAACTCTAAGAAAGACATCAGTGTAAAAGCACCAACAGTGGTAATAACTCCTGCAACAGCATGCATGTTAGGTATATTAACAGTATAATAATAATAATAATGTATTTATGAGGGTTGGAGGAAAGATCTGACATAGTGACGCTCCAACATTGAGCCTGATGCTTCATGCAGGACATTTGGCTGCAGGACCACTGAAGATCTCTCAGAACACAGCCTCATTTCCTGAAAAACACACAAAGGTACATTTCTAAAAATGTACTGTGTCATTAGTGCATGAAATGAATGTCTACCTGCTTCACGTGATCGGGACATGCTCGGGATGGGATGGGAGCAACAATTGATTCCGGTGTCATTGGTGATCGGTTCGCAGACCTGGTTCAATGAGTGACACACACACACTCGCACACACGCACGCACGCACGCACACACACACACACACACTCGCACACACGCACGCACGCACGCGCACACACACATATACAAACACACACATTCCTGAGCAGCAGCAGTCTGTTTACTGGAAGTTACATCATCATGGAGTGATGTGATTGGCTGCAGATATTTACCCTGCAGAGCTAGACTCTCAGCACAGTGGGGGCAGAGCTTCATCACGGCCCCCCTGCTACCAAATCAGTAAAAAATTAAAACAGTTAAAAAACTCCATGTTGTAATTTGTCCACAGTTCAGCTGTTATATAACTGATGACATCACTCCCACTCTCCCTCCAAAGTTCACTTATAGATAATAGATGGGTGACTACAGTTGATACAAATTTTACAAGTAATAATACTGTTTCCATGTTTGTTGACAATGTTGAAGATGGATGACTGCAGTTCTCTGTGTATTACTGAGTACATAGTTAAGTGTTCTACTGGATTGTACGCACACACAGACACAGACACACACAGACACAGACACACACAGACACGCACACACAGACACACACACAGACACAGACACACACACACAGACACACACGCACACACAGACACTCGCACACACAGACACACACACACATACACACACAAACACAAAGACACACACACAAACGCACAGACACAAAAAAACACAAACACATATACACACACACAGACACAAACATACACAAACATACAAACACACACACATACAAAAACACTCACAGACACACACACACCCTCAGACACACACAGACATACACAAACAAATACAAACACAGACAAACACACACAGACACACACAAACACACATACGCACACACAGACACACAAACACAAACACATACACACACACAGACACACACACACACACACAGAAACACACACACGCAGACACACATATACACACACACAGACATACACACACAAAAATAGAAAATAGAAAAATAGAATCAGTTATAATACTAATAAAAAACAGACACACATGAAGAGATTAACACAGCGACTAGAACAGGGGAACAGTTTCCCAGAAAAATCTGAAATACCACATACACACACACATACACACACACCCACACACACGGACACACATATACATACACAGACAGACACACACACACATACACACACAGACATGCACACACACACACAAACACACACACACACGCTCAAGCACACAGACACCCACCCCCACACACACATGCACACACATACTCACAAATATACACACACACATACAGACACAGAAACACACACATACACACCCACGTACACCGACCCCCCCACCCCCCCCCTCCCACACACACACACAGGCAGATATTAACCCCGCGGAGCTAGACTCAGCACAGTGAGGCCCCCCTGCTACCATATCAGTTAAAAATAAGATTAAAGATAAAAAGTTGAAATTAAAGTTCTAACATAGCTTTTTTGAACTGTTTTATTTTTAACTGGATTTATATCCTAGACAAAAAACCTAGACGACACCACCACTGTAGTATACTGGAGAAGTACAGTATTTTGAGCTTTGATAATTTGATCAGGTATTCTAATATCCGTCTGGTTCATAAAATTCTTAATGATGCCGCTCCACCCCCTTTAGAAACATATGTACAGCTACGCTCTAAATTTACCAACAGAGCCGTGAGGTCTGTATCTAGGGGTGATTGCAATGTTCCCAAAAGAAAATCAGTTTTTTCTCAATCAGCCTTTTCCTATAAAGCAGTCAAAGAATGGAATGGGCTTCGTAATAATTTAAAGAATATCTAAAATTTTAAAAGCTTCTCGCGGGCAGTTAAATACTTCCTTTTAGAACATCAGACCTGCTCTCACTAAAGCTTTATACTAAAGCTTTTTATTCTATTGTTGTGTATATTTGTGTATTGCACCTTCGGTGTAAATAGTCTATTTATATTGTCTTAACTGTCTTGTTGTATAAACATGTTATGTTTATTGTTTTTGTCATGAACTCAACTCTGTTATGTCATTATAATTGTGGAGGACTACAGATGGAAAGTAGCATAATGCTAAATCTGGTGCAGCCATCTTTTTAATGTAACTGCACATTGTCCTGCTAAATAAACTAAACTAAATATCCATATTTTAATGTGTCACTTGTTGAGCCAAGTTAGCATATGTCCAATAAAACACAAAGAAAAGCCACACTGTCAGACAAGTTGTATTAAGGAACAAAGAAAACAGCTTTCCAGTCAAGTTAAAATGTTTCAGCACCAAAGACAGAGTGGAGAGCGACAGCGTTGGTGCTGAACAGGCCAATAGTTACTGCTAAATAAATACATATAGGCTATGTTGTTTCTTGCCTCCTGGGTTTTCAGAGCGATATTGATCACTTACCTGTTCAGGCTCCAGGAAGACAGTTTGCTAGCTCTCCTACTTAATGACTGAATGGGACCACATCATTCAGCAACGTTCCTGTAACGTTACTAATTTAGTTTGTGTAATGGACAGCAACAGAGCAGGCGTTTGGATACTAACATATCAGCTAGTTTGGTGAATGGGTGGGACTCTGGGAACAACTTTTAGTTTAGACACCAAAACGTCTAGTTGAAATTAGAAAAATGTTTGTGGCTTGGGTTAAAACACTGAACCAGATCTAAATGTTTGTTCCCACTGAGCCACAGAGAGCAAACACAGAGGACCTGAGTTCAGACCTAAAATCAATCAGAATCTGGGTTAAGAATACATGATCAAACTCACCTTCTGGGAAGAACGAAGGTTGAAAGTGTGTTTGTGTTGAGTCTGATCAGATGTTTGTTTACCGGCTCAGATCCACAGTTCAGCTGTTATATAACTGATGACATCACTCCCACTCTCCCTCCAAAGTTCACTTATAGATAATAGATAGGGTGACTACAGCTGATACACATTTTACAAGTAATAATACTTTTTCCATGTTTGTTGACATTGTTGGAGATGGATGACTGCAGTTCTCTGTGTATTACTGAGTACATAGTTAAGTGTTCTACTGGATTGTACTGAGAAGTGTCTACATAAATAAATGGGTCAGATTATAATGAATCATCACAACCTATGACCTCAGAGTTCCCACAAGTGTGGGCGAGTCAGATTTTGGTGCTGACAATGTTGTTTAATCCAAAGGACATATTTACTGTTGTATCACTGTGAAACAGTTATTCAGTAATTTATTAATCTTAAAAATATAAATAAGAGGGAGAGACACCATGAGACACTAGAGATATCAGAGACATCAAAGACAACAGAGCATCCAAACACACTGACATCAGGATCTTCATCTTGAGTTCAGCTGAAATCTGACCATGAAGGTAAGTTTGTAACTTTATATATCTGATGGTTTGTATAATTTTTGATTAGCCTGGAAATCCAGACCCAAATCCGAAAGATGAAGGGTCTGGCATTGAGTAATGAAAATGGCCCAACTCGAGGAGCGACACCAAGCATGCATTTGAAAATCTCACTGAATTCAACTGGATAACACTACGACCAATCACAACAATTCACAGGGTGACGTATCCAGAGCTCCGTACACTTAGCTACCAGTGGGAGCTAACTGTTAGATTATACTGTCGTCATCTGTTTAGCTCATTCAACTTGTTCAGTCATTGCCAGTGTCCTGTTTTGTGCTGTGGTGGGCTGGGGAGGCAGGTGGGAGGGTTAAGAGAGAGGCAAGAGAGACGCTGGGCGACTGAACAGGCTGGTAAGGAAAGCTGGCTCTGTTGTTGGCATTGAGATGGAGTCGCTCACAACAACTGCAGAGAAACTGACCATGAGTAGGATTCTGACGATCACGGACAATGACCGCCACCCACTACACAGCATGTTCATCAAACAGAGGAGCATGTTCAGTAGCAGACTTCTGTCACTGTCATGCTCTAATGACAGGTTGAGGAGGACCTTTGTCCCCAGGGCCTTCCAACTCTTTAATACCACAAAGGGGGAGGGCAGATTATATAACCTTGTCTGCTGTACACCTGACTGTCTTTTAGGCTATATTAGCCCTCCTACACAATCTGGACTGTGGTCATAACATCTACATCATATAACTTATTCCCTGTTAGATATTGTTCTTAATGTATATTATTTCTTTTCTGTCAAACAATTCTAATTCTATTATGTTTATAGTCTTGTCTTTTCATAGTCATAGTTAAATATAAGCTATTGCACTGATCAATCCCTACACTGTTCTCTTTTGCATTACCACCGATGCACACAGTCTACCTTAGCACCTTCAACTCTTTAGATTTCTGTGAGTGATTTTTATAACTCTTTAAATTTGTGATTTTTATGTATGTGAGATATACACTCACCTAAAGAATTATTAGGAACACCTGTTAAATTTCACGTTAATGAAATTATCTAATCAAACAATCACATGGCAGCTGCTTCAATGCATTTAGGGGTGTGGTCCAGGTCTAGACAATCTCCTGAACTCCAAACTGAATGTCAGAATGGGAAAGAAAGGTGATCTAAGCATGGTGGTCTTTGAGCGTGGCATGGTTGTTGGTGCCAGACGGCCTGGTCTGCTCAGTTACTGGGATTCTCACCCACAACCATTTCTAGGGTTTACAAAGAATGGTCTGAAAAAGGAAAAACATCCAGTATGCTGCAGTCCTCGGGGGGCCAAAATGCCTTGTTGATGCTAGAGGTCAGAGGAGAATGGGCCGAGTGATTCCAGCTGATAGAAGATCAACTTTGACTCAAATAACCTCTCGTTACAACTGAGGTATGCAGCAAAGCATTTGTGAAGCAACAACACGCACAACCTTGAGGTGGATGGGCTACACCAGCAGAAGACCCCCCCGGGTACCACTCATCTCCACTAGAAATAGGAAAATGAGGCTACAATTTACACGACCACACCAAAATTGGACAGTTGAAGACTGAAGAAGAAAAATGTTGCCTGGTCTGATGAATCTCGATTTCTGTTGAGACATTCAGATGGTAGAGTCAGAATTTGGTGTAAACAGAATGAGAACATGGATCCATCATGCCTTGTTACCACTGGGCAGGCTGCTGGTGGTGGGGGTGTAATGGTGTGGGGGATCCTTTTCACATTCATAACTGCCTTAATTCTTTGTGCCATTGATTCAACAAGGTACCGGAAGCATTCTTTAGAAATGTTGGCCCATATTGAGAGGAAAGGGTCAAACACGGTATAAGTATGGTGTTCCTAATAATCCTTTAGGTGAGTGTATGTGTGTATGTGTTTGTTGTGTTATGGTTGTCTAAGCTACTGGAAGCCTAAAATTTCCCTTGGGATGATAAAAATATGTATCTATCTATCTATCTATCTAGCTTGCCTCTGGCCCACCTATATCAGATACAACGATGTAATTGGTGCAGCTCAGCATAGTTAATGAGCATCATTACTCAATGCCAGAGTGACTCGCTGAGCAAATTCAAATTGTGCTCTCGTGAGAATTCTGGATTTCCAGGGTAATTGTTAATCAGTAATTTCAGTATGTTAACAGGTTCAGCACAAGCACATTTTAATCATTTGTGGCCCCAGAATTTGGACGGGGAAAGCAAAAGTCTTCATCTTGCTTTACGGAGTATTCTAGCTCTGCATGAGATACCAAACCAGGGGGAGAACCCTGTGGAAAAACCCATAGTGGCTCAATCCCAAAGTGAGCCCTGAGGACACAAGACTAAAGACTCACAGACTTAATTGATAAATCAGCACCAACCAAAATGAGAATGTGTCGATGACAGCAGAGTCTCCCTGATCCTGCTGCAGAGGCCAAAGTCAGAAATTTGTTCTTGATCAAACTAAATGAAAACATCTCTTCTGTTCCAGCTGATTTCATTTGTCCTCGTCCTGCTGGCCCCCCTGTTTACCAGCTGCCAGCAGCTCGTTCTGCCGTTGGACTGCAGTGACATTCATGATAATGACAACAGCCGACCCAGTGGAGTGTACACAATCTATCCCATTGGAGCCACGTCTGCTGTCCAGGTACACTTCATCCTCTCTGGGACGCAGGTTGAACAACAGATGACAATAATGTGCAGTTACAAGTTCTGACTAATGTTTCTGATACAACAGATTAGGGCTGGATTAAAAATGTATTGATTTCCCCAATCAAATCTATCTTTATTCATATGTTCCAACAATCGATTTATGAAATCGTGAGGTTCATCTTTTAAAAGGCTCTGTCCAGAATTGATCCATCTGTATCATATGGAACTAGAAGACCATTGGCACCAACTATGTCATGCTAGCTTGTTGGGAAGGGGCCGGCTCAGTAGCTACGTAAGGACTACTAGCCAGTCAGAAGCAGAGTATGAGGGCGTGCTCTGACAGTACCTAGGTAAGGACTACTAGCCAGTCAGAAGCAGTGTATGAGGGTGACACACATACACACATGCACACACCACCCCCCCACACACACACACACACACACATACACACACAGACACACACACACACCACCCCCCCCCCATACACACACACAGACACACACACACCGCCCCCCCACACACACACACACAGACACACATACTCACACACACACACACACACACACACACACACACAAGGCAAGGCAATTTTATCTATATAGCACATTTCAGCACAAGGCAACTCAAAGTGCTTTACACAAAACATCAATCATTAAAAAACAATGAGCAAAATAGGGACTAAAAATAAGAATACAAATATGAATGAATACAAATGTAATACCATATAAGATACATAAATAAAAATATAGTACAGTATAACAGTTAATATGAGAATAAAAATCCAAAAATAAAATTTACAGTTCCGTATTAAAATTTAATATGAGATAAAATACAAGAATACAATTCACTGTTCAGTAAAAGAATTAACGAAAAGCTTCGTCAAAAAGAAAGGTCTTCAACCTTGATTTAAAAGAGCTGATAGTGGGGGCGGACCTGCAGTTTTATGGTATTTTGTTCCAGATCATGTGGAACATAAAAACTGAATGCTGCTTCTCCCTGTTTAGTTCTGACTCTGGGGACAACAAGCAGACCTGTCCCAGATTACCTGAGAGGTCTGGGTGGTTCATAATGCACTAACAGATCTGAGATATATTTTGGTCCTAAGCCATTTAGGGATTTATAAACCAGCACAAGTATTTTGAAATCAATTCTTTGAGAATCAGAATCAGAAATCAGAATCAGAAGAGCTTTATTGCCAAGTACATTTTTTACACATACAAGGAATTTGTTTTGGTGTCGTAGGTGCATGTCCCACATTATCTAAAATAAGTTAAACAAACAGGTTAACAGAACAGACAATATAAGTATAAATATATAAATATATGTGTATATGTACACACACAGGATGTAACATAATAAAATAAGAGTAACAGTTAAGATAAAATAAAAAAGAGCAGATTAAGTACAGTGGCATGTAGAGCCAGAGGTGGGTGTGGAGAGAGTCAGGGTGGGTTCCGGGCCTTGTTAATAAGGCTAGTGGCGGAGGGGAAAAAGCTGTCCTTGTGACGTGAGGTCTTGGTCCTGATGGACCTCAGCCTCCTGCCAGAGGGGAGTAGCTCAAAGAGTTTGTGTCCGGGGTGGGAGGGGTCAGCCACAATCTTTCCAGCACGCTTCAGAGTCCTGGTGGCGTAAAGGACCTGGAGCGGTGGGAGATTGCAGCCAATCACCTTCTCAGCTGACCGAATGACACGCTGCAGTCTGCCCTTGTCCTTGGCAGTGGCAGCAGCGTACCAGATGGTGATGGAGGATGTGAGGATGGACTCAATGATGGCTGTGTAGAAGTGCACCATCATTGTCTTTGGCAGGCTGAATTTCTTCAGCTGCCGCAGGAAGTACATCCTCTTTTGTGCTGTCTTGACGAGGGAGCTGATGTTCAGCTCCCACTTGAGGTCCTGGGAGATTGAAATTGAAGTCCACAACCATCTCCACTGTCTTTAGAGCGTTGAGCTCTAGGTTGTTTTGCTTGCACCAGGTCACCAGGTGGTCAGCCTCCGACCTGTAGGCGGACTCGTCACCATCAGAGATGAGTCCGATGAGGGAGGTGTCGTCCGCAAACTTTAGAAGCTTGACAGACTGGTGACTGGAAGTGCAGCTGTTGGTGTACAGGGAGAAGAGTAGAGGAGAAAGAACACAGCCCTGAGGGGATCCGGTGCTGATGGTCTGTGAGTCGGAGATGTCTTTCCCCAGCTTCACATGCTGCTTCCTGTCAGACAGGAAGTCAGTGATCCACCTGCAGGTGGAGTCAGGCACACCAAGCTGGGAGAGCTTCTCCTGGAGCAGAGCTGGGATGATGGTGTTGAAGGCAGAGCTGAAGTCCACAAACAGGATCCTGGCGTAGGTTCCTGCAGAGTCCAGGTGCCGGAGGATGTAGTGGAGGGCCAGGTTGACTGCATCATCTACAGACCTATTGGCTCTGTAGGCAAACTGCAGGGGGTCCAGGAGGGGGGTCGGTGATGGCTTTTTAGGTGTGAAAGCACAAGGCGCTCAAAGGACTTCATAACCACAGAGGTCAGGGCGACGGGTCTGAAGTCATTAAGTCCTGTGGTCCTTGGCTTCTTGGGAACGGGGATGATTGTTGAGGTCTTGAAGCAGGCTGGCACGTGACATGTCTCCAGCGAGGTGTTGAAAATGTCTGTGAAAACCGGAGACAGCTGGTCAGCGCAGTGCTTCAAGCTGGATGGGGAGACAGCATCCGGTCCAGCAGCTTTCCTGGGGTTCTGTCTCCTGAACAGTCTGTTGACGTCTTTCTCATTGATGGAGAGAGTCGTCGCTGAGGTGGGTGGGG
The DNA here is from genome assembly GCA_025617405.1 of Perca schrenkii. NCBI lineage: Eukaryota > Metazoa > Chordata > Actinopteri > Perciformes > Percidae > Perca > Perca schrenkii. The sequence continues at coordinate 321,486 of JABUOV010000027.1, forward strand.
AGGTGGAGGGGGGGACCTTTAAGGTGGGGGAGGTGGAGGTGATGCACTGTAGCTGTAGCTGTTGGGAGGTGTCGCGGGGGATGGAATCAGGGAAGACCCTTTGTTGGGAGGTGTTGAGGGGGATGGTTACAGGACCGACCCTTTGTCCTTCAAAGCGACAGTAGAACTCATTAAGTTCGTTGGCTAGGGCTAGAGTTTGGCTGTGAACCAGGGTTTGTCATTGTTGAAACTCACCCTGGTGCATGATGGAACACAGCAGTCCTCACAGAAGCTGATGTATGACGTCACAGCCTCTGTGTACTCATCCAGACTGTTGGTAGCAGTCCTGAACACATCCCAGTCAGTAGAGTCCAAGCACGTCTGTAGATCCTCCACAGCTACACTGGTCCACTTCCTTAATGTCCTCACAACAGGTTTGCAGAGCTTTAGTTTCTGCCTGTAGGTGGGGATCAGGTGGACCATGACATGGTCAGAGTGTCCAAGTGCAGCACGGGGGACGGCGTGAAAAGCATCCCTGACTGTGGTGTAACAGTGATCCAGAATGTTCTCCTCTCTGGTCGGGCATTTAATATGCTGTCTGTATTTAGGTAGTACATGAGTGAGGTTTCCTTTGTTAAAGTCACCAAGGACAATAACTAGGGAGTCCGGGTTGGTCCGCTCCACACATAGTATCTGGTCGGCAAGCATGCGCTGTGCGACCTGCACGTTGGCCTGCGGCGGGATGTAAACACCGACCAGAATGAATGAATGGAACTCACGGGGTGAATAAAAAGGCTTACAGTTTATGATGTAAGATTCCAGTTCAGGAGAACATTACTGTTGGATCACTGTCACGTCGTTGCACCAACCACTATTGATGTAGAAACAGATTCCTCCACCTTTAGTTTTGCCGGAGAGGTCCGTGTCTCTGTCCGCTCTGTAGAGTTGGAAGCCTGCCAGCTGCAGCGCAGAGTCCGGTATTAATCCACAGAGCCACGTCTCCGTGAAGCACAAAACAGCAGATGAAGAAAAGTCCCCTGTTTCCAACCACAGGAAGCCAGTGTAAAGTCTTTAGAAGCGGAGTGATATGATCCACTTTTTTGTCCTAGTGAGAACTCTGGCTTCAGTATTCTGAATCAGCTGCAGCTGTCTAATTAGTTTTTTAGGAAGACCTGTAAGGACACCATTACAGTAGTCAACTCTACTAAAGATAAAAGCATGGACAAGTATTTCCAGATTCGGCTGAGACATAAGTCCTCTAACCCTTGATATATTTTTAAGGTGGTAATAGACTGATTTTGTTATTGTCTTAATGTGACTGTTAAAATTCAGGTCCGAATCCATGACCAGACCAATATTTTTTGCTTTGTCTGTTGTTTTTAACAGGGCCATTTGAAGCTGTGCACTGACTTTCCGTTTCTCTTCTTTTGCTCCAAAAACAACCACCTCAGTTTTTTCTTCATTTAATTTAAGAACATTTTGGCACATCCAGTTGTTGATTTGTTCAATGCAATGAGTCAGTTTTTGTATTGGACTAAAGTCTCCTGGCATTAAAGTTATATAAAGTTGTGTGTCGTCTGCATAGCTATGGTGATTTATCTTGTTGTTTTCCATAATCTGAGCCAATGGAAGCATGTAGATGTTGAACAGGAGAGGTCCCAGAATTGAGCCTTGGGGAACTCCACATTTCATAATTTTACGTTCAGATACATAATCTCCTATAGACACAAAGTACTCTCTGTTCTTTAGATAGGATTCAAACCAGTTAAGAACTGATCCAGAAAGGCCAGCCCAGTTTTTCAGTTGATCTAGTAATATGTCATGGTCGACCGTGTCAAATGCCGCACTAAGCTCAAGTAATACTAAGATAGAGGTTTTGCCACTATCTGTATTAGAGTGCATGTCATTAAAGACTTTTAAAAGAGCCGTCTCAGTGCTGTGGTGTGGTCGGAAACCTGACTGGAAAGCATCAAAACTTTACTGACAAAAAAATGGTGAGTTGTCGAAACATCGTTTTTCAATGATTTTACTTAAAAATGGAAGTAAAATCATTGATGACACACACACACACCACCACCCCACACACATTCCTGAGCAGTCTGTTTACTGGAAGTTACATCATCATGGAGAGATGTGATTGGCTGTAGATATTAACCCTGCGGAGCTAGACTCTCAGCACATTAGGGGCAAAGCTTCATCACGGCCCCCCTGCTACCGTATCAGTTAAAAATAAAATAAATAATAAAATTGTAAAATAGCTATGAATCCATATTGTAATGTGTCACTCGTTGAGCCAAGTTAGCATATGTCCAATAAAACACAAAGAAAAGCCACATTGTCAGACAAATTTGTATTTAAGAACAAAGAAGTTAACCCTTGTATTATGTTGAAAAAAAATGACATTGATGATGTTACGGGTCAAAATGACCCATACAGTGTAAATACACTCAAAACAAACTTTTTTTCCTCATCACAAACATTTTTTACCCCAAAACTGTTTTTACCAATTATTTAGTGAAAATATTTCCGGTATACACTTGCATATTCCATGCATAGTAGCTAGATTTGGCATCCTAGGATGCCCATATTTTGATGCCATACTTGGCAGGCTTGTTGGTCATGTACTGTCAGAAGGGACAGCGCCCCCTGAATGGAACAAGGTGTTCATCTACAGTGACATGGGGGACCAGGATTGTACAAGACAGGTACAATTTTTGACCCATTCATCCCATACATCTCTGATCTCAGCTAGTTTGTCTCTTTCACTCGACCAGCTCTGGTGTTGCGGAACACCCAAGCTTTCGTATGAATTGACTCCAAAGACATTGTTGCTAGAAATATTGGCCTTCCACTCTCATCATTCCACAGACTGACAATTGCTTCTCCCTTTGACTTGTACACTCTAGCTAATACTATTCATTTTTATTTTATTTATAGTATCAAATCATAAAAAGAGTTATCTCCAGACACTTTACAGATAGAGTAAGTCTAGACCACACTCTATAAATTCCAAAGCCCCAACAATTACAGTAATTCCCCCAAGAGCAAGCATTATCAGTGGCTGTTGCGACAGTGGCGAGGAAGAACTCCCTTTTAGGAAGAAACCTCGGCAGACCCAGACTCTTGGCAGGCGGTGTCTGACGGGGCCGGTTGGGGGTGTGATGAACAGTGGCAAATAATAGTCACATTAGAGATAATGGAACAGTGACCTTGAGGTAGTCATGGAAGTTCATGTCATAGCAGGGCACATTGTGTTGTACTGAGTAGTGCAGTCTCCAATACCGGATCCTGACTACTCTGTGCGTATGAACATCACAGCAGGGTGTTGCGGGATGTAACGTGGCACTGCAGAGCATGGGTGGATGCTGCGGACGCAGCAGGACTAGGATTTCAATGTATGCATGCAAGTCAATCTGATCCAGTGGCTTCCATTTCTCTTGAAATACACACCTCCCCTACAAGTTGGTCATGTCCACTATGATCCTATCTATTGGTTGGGATATGAAGAGATGAAATGGTGATTGAATATCATCAACTAGTATGGCAGAAAATCTTGTGGGGCTTGGAGTCATCTTGATGACAGTCTGCCGACATAGCATGGGCATAGCAGGACGTAGCAGCGTCCATGATTTAGGTGCCCCCCTAATCCAAGGAAAACTGCTGGCGTCAGTGTGGTGATGTTGACCATTTTATGTTAGCATCTTTAGCTGTCCATGTTGAGGATGATTGCTGCCCATTGTTTTCAGCTAATGTATACAACACCAGACTGGTCCCCTGAATCCTCTTCATCATAGGAAAATCCACAATCCGGATCGTCAATAGCATTGCACACACACACACAAACACACACACACACACACACACACACACACACACACACACACCCACACACACACACACACACACACCTAAATGGGTGTTGAAAGTCTCTGGGTCAAAATGACCCGCAACATCATCTTTGTATACAAACTCTGAACAGACATTCCACTACACATCAGTGTGTCCAGATTTTATGAACAAGTTCATGACCCTAAATGAGGAAATGTCATACAATTTCATGAAGAAAAAGATAGGTTAACCAGTATTTTGGTCAACACAAAAACACAAATGGGTCAAATTGACCCTTAACATAATACGAGGGTTAAAATGTTTCAGCTCCAAAGATGCTGAACAGGCCAATAGTTACTGTTAATAAATGAATATAGGCTATGTTGTCTCCTATGTGTTAATTCTGGTTGAGGGGTGAAGTAGTAGAACAGTTTTAGTTAAAGGAACACAGTAACTAATACCTGTGTGTGTGTGTGTGTGTGTGTGTGTGTGTGTGTGTGTGTGTGTGTGTGTGTGTGTGTGTGTGTGTGTAGGTGTACTGTGACATGGATTCAGATGGAGGACGGTGGACGGTGAGTATTTTAACTGACGTCAACACTTCCTGTACTTCCTTCACAAAACATCACATTCCAGTAAAATCCTTGTGGTCTGGAAACATAAGCTGTTAGATATCTTGTGTGTTTAGATAGTTAACCCCCCATCCCGTCCCCCCCAGGTGTTCCAGAGGAGGATGGACGGCACGGTGAACTTCTACAGGGGCTGGGATCAATACAAGACCGGCTTTGGTAGCGCTGCTGGAGAGTACTGGCTCGGTGAGACATTAAACCAAACTAAACAGTCATGACTTCATGAAACTGTTTCTAAATGTTTATGTTTGTTTTCAGGTCTCGAGTCTCTCTACCACCTGACTCAGAGGAAAAAGTACGAGCTGCTGGTCGACATGGAAGACTTTGAAGGAAACAAAACGTTCGCTCGTTACTCCTCATTCTCCATCGACCCAGAGTCCTCCGGATATACACTGCATGTTTCTGGATTCACTGATGGAGGAGCAGGTGAGGTTTCCACATTAAGGACGAGAATTTCATTCATTAATGTTGTGGAGTGTGACATTGGTTCATGCTACATACTTGTCCCTAAACAACTAAGAGTTAAACGAGTTGCTGAGAAATCAAATCAGTCCTCTGTTTACATTTCATGAATCACATGGTTTCATATTTTTATCTTTTTATCTCACAACAGGTTTGCAGAGCTTTAGTTTCTGCCTGTAGGTGGGGATCAGGTGGACCATGACATGGTCAGAGTGTCCAAGTGCAGCACGGGGGACGGCGTGAAAAGCATCCCTGACTGTGGTGTAACAGTGATCCAGAATGTTCTCCTCTCTGGTCGGGCATTTAATATGCTGTCTGTATTTAGGTAGTACATGAGTGAGGTTTCCTTTGTTAAAGTCACCAAGGACAATAACTAGGGAGTCCGGGTTGGTCCGCTCCACACATAGTATCTGGTCGGCAAGCATGCGCTGTGCGACCTGCACGTTGGCCTGCGGCTGGATGTAAACACCGACCAGAATGAATGAATGGAACTCACGGGGTGAATAAAAAGGCTTACAGTTTATGATGTAAGATTCCAGTTCAGGAGAACATTACTGTTGGATCACTGTCACGTCGTTGCACCAACCGCTATTGATGTAGAAACAGATTCCTCCACCTTTAGTTTTGCCGGAGAGGTCCGTGTCTCTGTCCGCTCTGTAGAGTTGGAAGCCTGCCAGCTGCAGCGCAGAGTCCGGTATTAATCCACAGAGCCACGTCTCCGTGAAGCACAAAACAGCAGATGAAGAAAAGTCCCTGTTTCTTGTATTTTTCTGTTTTAATGAAGAAATTTAAGAGCAAATTAACATTGTCAATGATTTGAGTGTTTATCAGGTTTAGTCTTGGGTACCGTATCCTGAACTTTTTATGGTACCGACCGAATTATGGCGGTAATACGGATGATCGATTCATGCTAAATCAAACTGTGCAAAATTTCGGTACCTGAAAGCGTGTAAGCTCAACCCTGTCTGTCCTCTCTGCATGTTGACAGAGAGCAGGGCTCAGCGCCGATACACACTTCTACAGAGTTGAGGTTCAGACGGATGAGAATACGACTCTTTGTTCAAGTCACGGGGAGTCATGTCAATGCAGATAAAGCGGTCACGAGTACAGTTATACTTTTCAAAACTGTACGCAGCAATATAATATAATGGTGAGGGGAAACAGGTCACGGTGCAGTTAAACTTCCTTTGAGACAGACAGGTAGAACAGGGTTCTCTATGCCCAGGGTGACTGTGTGACAGGTTGGACTGTGTAAGGCAACTTTATGTTTCTATACAGGTAGCACATTTCAGTCAAAAGCTTTACATAAAACAATAAAAATAAATTTAAACCGTCATGAAAAATAAATATTAAAAAGGTTAAAATAGAATAAGAAATAGAATACTAAAAAATAAAAGTTAGAGTGTAGTTAAGTAATGAATACATATTTGATTTAATAGGTTGTAGGGACGGGAGAGGGAAGGGTGTAAAATGTTTTTAATAAATAACAAAATGTTCAGATTAAATAGGATGAATAGGTTTGGCATTATTTTTACATCTGAAATGTTTACTTTATTACAGATTGAGGGTAAGGGCGAAGTACAGAAAAGAGTGCTATAGCTGACTCAATCTGTAGATTTATTGTTTTAATTAAATATATATACCATAATAGCCATTAAACATCAGTAGCCCAGTGTTGTTAGTTCAATAGTTGTATTATTTATATACTTACTGGAGGTAGAGAAGTAGACTGTGGTATATACTGGTGTAAATACACTCCAAAAATATATGTCATTGTTAGTTGTATCATAATGTTCTGATTAAACACTTGTTGTGTTTCTGTAGGAGACGCCCTGAGTTATCGTCACAACGGAGAGAAGTTCTCCACCTTTGACAAAGACCAGGACTCCTCTACTACTACTAACTGTGCCAGATATTACCTGGGGGCGTTCTGGTACAAAAGCTGTTACTATGCAAATCCAAATGGTGTATATCGTTGGGGGGCTGACAGCACTATCTCTGGTGTGGGAGTGACTTGGCACCAATGGAAAGGTATTAACTACTCCCTGAAGACCATCAGCATGAAGATCCGTCCTGTGCAGTAGTTCTCCAGGACCAACGTCCAGCAGAATATCAGCTCATCTCTTCTGATTTCTTTCTCTTTCTCTCATTAAGCATTTAATCTCACAACAGGTCTTATTTTCCTGAAACTGGGCACCAGCACAAGAAAACCAACTGATGTCTGTAAATCTTGTTACCGTTTGTGATGGTTTAAATCAGTCGCAGCTCGCTGCAACGTGGAAGAAAAGTCAGATGTGTCTCCAGTTGGGCGGCTGCAGCAGGAAAGTAGGGCCCATAATCTATAAATGGAAACACATATATAGTCTGATCGGGTGTTAATCACTGCATGAACTGATAACACAAGTCTAAAAGAGAGAAAGAAGTAAAGAAAATGAAAAGTATAAAAAGATCTTTGTAGTTCAGGACAGCCAGTTGATGTTTGGTGGAGGTTTGAAACTCTAATATGAATCTTTATCTGCTGTACGGTGACAATAAATAAGAAGCTGAGCATTAAGATGATTTCATGTCTTCACTTGTCTTCTATGAATGATAATTCCCAGCATGGTGGCCCAGTGGTTAGCATTGTGGCCTCTCAGCAAGAAGGTTCTGTGTCCTTCCGGGGCCTTTCTGTGTGGAGTTTGCATGTTCTCCCCATGTTTGCGTGGGTTTCCTCCGGGTGCTCCGGTTTCCCCCACCATCAAAAACATGTACTAGGTTCTCCAGTCAGTGCCGTTGATCAAGGCACTGGCTCAGATCTGGAGTTGGTCCCCGGGCGCTGTCATTGGCTGCCCACTGCTCCCTTGAGGGATGGGTTAAATGCAGAGAATGAATTTCGCTACGTGTATGTGACAAATAAAGTACCCTTACCCTTACCCCTATTCATAATTAAAATTAAAAGTCAAAAGAAAAAAATTACAAATATTATTTTACTACACTGGTGGGAATTATCAGCGCATAATTTAATTATAATATATATTGTATATATGTGCGTATATATATACATATATTATAATAATGACACTTAAAAAAGAGGAATTAAAAAAATGTTAAAAAGTCAAAATAATAATTAGAAAATATGAAATGACAATGAAAATAGTCATTTTGATGACTATGACTTTTTTGGACTTTTTTCGACAAACTATACTGTTGAACATATTGAAAAAAGTCATAGCATATAATGTCAAAAAAAGTGAATGTTTAGTGAGTGAAAAAAACGTAATAAAAAGTCATTTGTCATAATCTTTGAAAAATAAATCATAGTATAGTATGTTGAATAATGATTCCAAAAAACAATTTGAAATGTGGACTCAGGCAACAAATTCAAATATTTGCAAAAACAAAAACATAATTTTAAACATTAAATGTTTTGTCTTTGTAGTTTAATATAGGTTGAAAAGGATTTGCAAATCATTATATTTTGTTTTCATTCACATTTTACACAACGTCCCAACTTCATTGGAATTGGGGTTTATAATTGTAAAGTATTTAAGATAGCAGTAAAGTATTTAAGATAGCAGTAAAGTATTTAAGATAGCTGTAAAGTATTTAAGATAGCTGTAAAGTTGCATTATTTTACGTAGTGCAATCAAACATACTGAACAACTTATCAAGGTAGTCAAAAACCCCTTCATTAATTGAGACATGGTATCTGCCGGAACCTTTAAGATGGGCTCGATAGCTTTGGGACTCTTTTAGCCTGGACACCCTGCAGAGGAGACACAAGAGAGGTGAGGGACTTGAACACAAACATTTTACCATTGCACAGTTAGCAACTGTTAACCTTCATTCAATTAATCAGGCAAAGATGATACCATACTGCACATGTTTAGGTAACCAAACTAGCAAACTGAGTGCATGTGTTTTCATTCCATTTCATCAGTAACATAATATGGGCTACAGCATACCAATGATGAAAAATATTAGTAATGAAGAGGACCTTCATTACATTCCTTTATGTTCATATCACGTACAGTACATTAAAAGCTACCTCTTTCTGTTTTATTCTGATTCTGAACCAGTTAAAATACAACCTCAATAAAAACCATTTTAACATTACTTCTCATAGAAGGGAAAAGAAGAGACATTTTGCTGGAGGGTGTCAGAAAGACATGAGAGATCGCTTTGCCAAAAGCTAAAAAACGAATTCATGGAAAGTGTGTTTGTAACATCGAGAAGCGAACAGTTTCAGCCTGGTCTCACAAATGCTGTGAAATGATAATGAACTGTTAACAGCGTATTACGTGGTGGTGGCCACACGGAATGTGTGGAAATTCCGTCTGGCCACCACGGAAAACAATTCCAATGTAAAGTCAATGAAAACATGATGTAGCATTAAGGGCTACTACATTAGAGAGTAGTATGAAAGGCCGAAAATCCACTTAGGGAGGTTGCTTTGGGGGGTGGATGTGTCAAACAACACAGGACTTTCACCCAGGAGACCGGGGATTGTGTCCCGTGTGTCACGTTTCCTAAACCCAACTGTCCCGTTGTTGTCCTGTGTGTCATGAAAACATAAGCCCACCCACAACCTTTTCCTTAACTTAAGGGGCTGTATTCATTTCACAGAATTCTTCTGTGGGCCCATTAACGCTAATAAATTCCGTGAAACTGCCACCGATTTTGAGTTAAGGGGCCGTGTTCATTTCACGAAATTCTGTGAGATCTGGTTGGACAGTTTCTACCTGGAGGTAAGAGACATTAACGTTAGCGTTCGACACAAATGTGATGTTTGGTGGTAGGTCAGTGTTCATCATGTATGCAACAAGACGACAATGATGAAATGCATTTTAACAGATGATCTGGCAAGTTGAAAGTAAATTAGAGAAAATGTTGATTTAATGTCCCACTACATGCTAATGTCAGTAACACTTTACATAAATTATCATGAATCCATGCATGACTTAACTAATGTAGTACTTCATGAACTATCAGTAATGTACAAGGATTAATAGTATCTCAGGTATGACTTCATGCAGAAACAATGTTAATTCATGCATCAATTACAGTATTTCAATAATCATGATTTCTGATTTATTAATGATGTCTTCTTCATAGATAAATCTATATTTAAAGTGACAGGCTAAATAAACTGAATTGTAGTGTTGTAATCATGATTAACTAAACATTACTTCTTCAAAAACGTTAGTCACTGTTATGCACCTTAAAATATAAAAAAGATAAACTGTTAAATAAGAAGACATCTGTGTTGCACCGGTGATCTTTTTATTCTATTACTTCATGTTTGTGGCCCTTCTAATAAAGTTCTGACCTGGTCCATCTTTAACATTGATAAATAAGATATGATCAGACATGGGGGACTCAAGTCACATGACTTGACTCAAGTTAGACTCGAGTCACAAATTTGAGGACTTGAGACTTGCTTGATTAACATTCATAAAAGACTCGACTTGACTTTGACTTGATATTCATGACTTGAGACTTAGACTTTAGTCAAATGACTTGAAATGACTTGACTTTCTGTTTAATAAATATATATTTTTCCCCCTCTGATGTTGAGGAGGAGTTAACTTTACGATTTTAGTGATGTTGCATGCGCAGGAACCGTTGATATGATGAAAGCGGTGATGGACAGAACCCCCTTCAGTTTTGGGCCATAAATAAGCACCCCCTCCCCTCTTTGTTCAAGGAGGCGGTAAGAGCAAATAAAACTAGGCACACACATACATAGTACACACACAACATTAACTGCTCTCTCTCTCTCTCTCTCTCTCTCTCTCTCTCTCTCTCTCTCTCTCTCTCACACACACACACATGCAGACGTAAGTATGTGAATAAAGCTAGGCACACAACACACTGCACGCATACACACACGCACATGTACACATTGGCCCAATCCCAAAGTGAGCCCTGAGGACTAAGGACTAAGGACTCACAGACTTAAGTGATCTCCGGTACTAAGTGAGCGAGTGTGTGAGGCCACATGGGCTCAGATAGTTATAAATGGGATTGGGACAGCACTTCACCAGATCACATGTTACCTTGGCGACGTTTAATAACAAAGATGTTGCTGGCACTTGTCGGTTTGGGAATTTTCATTTTAAGTTTGTTGCTTTCCACACGGCCAAGGCCCAGGAGACGGCTGCCTGATTCCAAACTCTTGTTTTACAAGCTGGACAACAGGCCGGTCTGTCCCGTGGTAGTGTGTCGTGCTGTTGTTTACCTTTGTAATTTCCGGATTTCCCTATTGTCTCCGCGGTAAACGTCACAACGCTTTGAACTGTGGGTAATTCCCTTTGGTGAAGTCTGCATTGATGCAGACTCACAGAAAGGGCTCGGTAAGTGTGAACTCAAACCCTCACACGCTTTGAAATTCCACATTGGGACAACCCTAAGCCCTTATGAATTTCGCGAGAACGCGCACCAAAGTCCGTGAGTATGTGAGTCCGGACTTTGGGATTGGGCTATTCACTCACAAATACAATGACAAATATATACTATTCATTCCATGTGATGAATACACTCAGTCAATCTCTCCAAATTACACAAAGGTGGTGGGATTCAGCTTCTCTTAAAGAATGTTTTTTTTTTTCTTCTTTAAGAGAAGGACAGGTTAAAGAATGTGTTTCTGTCCCATAAAAGTGGGGCATGTTTGAAGAATATTATTTTATTTATTTATTTGTTTATTTAACAGGGACCATACAGGCAAACATAGTTACAATACAAAGCCCGTAAATGATGCGCAGCATATAGAGTTTATAGCTAGTGCTAATTCTCAATTCTTGTCCCTGGTTTCTAAGAACATTATAAAACAGATGCATACATAGGAAAAAGAAAAAATCATAGGCATTTCTTCATACACACACACCTTCACTCACTACACAACAAAATAATACTAATAACCATAGTTAAAAATGGTTACAGTTTTGATTTGCCTTTAGCCACAACTTAATGCTGGAAGTAAATTTTTTGAAGTCCGATATGACCTTAATGTCAGCTTGTAATGAATTCCATAGTCTACCGCTCTTAACTGAAACGGCAGTCTGCGAAGCTTGTCCTACAGTATGGTATTGTACAGTTATGATTTGTACTGATGTAATTTGTACTCAAATTGTATTTGACTTAGAAACCATTATACTTGAAATGTTTGAATGAATTTCATGATTTGATGCCATGTTTGAGGCATATTGAACAACTATGTATGTTGATTTATTGTTGGCCTAATATCAGTTTTAGGCTGTGCTTTTTTATTTGTATGAATTTAAACTTATGTATGTGTCAAATGTATGTGGCTTGGACGCAATGGGCCTCATTCACCAACCCTTCTTACGCACTTTTTTACGAAGATTCTGGCATTCACTAATGTTTTCTTAACTTGGATTTGTTCTTAGCTAAGAACAAAATCTACGAACACTGAAAAGCACTCTTACGCACATTTGAGTGATGACAATTTGCTCCAAATGATTGCTTACTGCATTTTATTTAATTCTACAGTCGTTTACGATGATAGTTATACTGTAATGTATTTCTGATCATTTGTTGATAAAAAATCACATTATTCAAAAAAGACACTAACACTGCAATTTACATCAGCAATTAAACTGATTAAATCCTGCGTTATTTGGTGATTGATCGCTATTTATAGGGCCAAAATGCAGTGGTAGAATGTAACAAAGTACAAATTCTTTGTAACTGTACTTAAGTACATTTTTCACGTATCTGTACTTTACTTAAGTAGACTCAATAGTGCATAGCCTACTTTTGACTTTTACTTTGTTACATTTTGCAGCAATTATCTATACTTTCTACTCCACTACATTTCTACAACGTTCCGTTACATTTTCTGATCAGTTTCCCCCCCCTGCCAAAACGTCTTCCTGACCGTCACACGTTTGTCTCACCAGTGAAGTTTGGTTGCCGTAGATACTGTATATATGGGTTGCCATAGATACTGTATATATGGGGCACCGCTGATCCAAGCCGTCTCCGGGTCCTCCAGAGCCCGGGCGCAGCGCCGCTGACCCTCGGTAATACAGCCCCGGTAAAAGTGAAAATGAAAACGTTTGTTTTTATTATTCCCGTTTTTAAATCAAAGTTGCTATATCTATTTCTCTCCACAGCATCGTTTACTCCTCCGCCAGGCTGTGTAAGACGCGTTCATATCTTATTTATTTGGCTGGACCTCTTCACATCTCCCCATCTGCGCTGCTTCACACACTTTATTTGCTTACTTGCATGGTTAAAGAAAATAAAATACATCCATGAATAAAACCAACCGCATTCCGATTCTAACATATTTCCGTTTCATGGTTAGGATAGGAACTTTTCTTAAAAGCCAGGCCTTGTTTGTGGTTGTGGACACCTTCTACTTTTACTAAAGTAAATATGTCTCTGGTTATTTGTACTTTTATTTAAGTGCTGAGATTCAGTACTTCCTCCACCGCGGCTCCGACAAGCTCCGACAACCTGTCTCCCAGGAGGTGCACAGGAAGTGTCATGTCCTTATATGGGAATTTTTGGGGTGTTTTCTTATGCTAATTAGGAACAACTGGCACGCGCTTTCAGTTACGAAGACGTGGGATTCATCAATCCTAAAAACACAGGTGCGAACAAATCTGCTTTAAGAACACGTCATGAATCTGACGTAAACTTTTCTTAGAAACCTTCTTAAGAACATATTTAAGAGAAAACTTAGGAAGATATTGGTGAATGAGGCCCAATGTCTTTTGAATATTGAGTAGGAAAAAATGCAAATAAAACTCCAGCAGTTCATAACCACTGTCTTTAGCTTGTTTAAAAATGGAAACTTTTGTATGACTTGACTTGTGACTTGCTTGACCAAAGCTATGACTTGACTTGACTTGCTTGATTGTCACAAAAATGACTTGGACTTGCTTGAGACTTGAAGGGTAAGACTTGAGACTTGCCCATGTGGGACTTACTCCCATCTCTGGATATGATTAATGGTGGCATATGCAGTTATCATCTTTGTGACCCCTTAAATAAAAAAAAAATTCAAGACTTTTCTATTGTTCAGACATAAAACTTAATAAAAAGTAAAATTAAAAAATATCCTACTTAGGTGAACATTGTTATCAGGCATTATTGTTTATGTGCCTTATGTTTTTCTGTATTTTGTGTCAATGTAGTGACCTCAGTATTATTTTGCTTTAATTCTTAATACATTTCATTTCATGCCACCCTTAATCTTATCTTATTTATCAATGTTAAAGATGGACCAGGTCAGCACTTCATTTGAAGGGCCACACACATGAAGTAATGAAGAAGTAATGTTTAGTTAACAATGATTACAAAAGTACAATTCTTCAGAATATATGTATACTGCTGTGACTGGTCAGTTTTTTTGAAAAAGACATGAACATCATTAATAAATCAGAAATACTGATGATTGAACTACTGTAATTGATGCATGAATTAACATATTGTTCCTGCATGAAGTCATGCATGAGATACTATTAATCCTTGTACGTTACTGATACTTGATGAAGTACTACATGAATGACTTCATGCTTTTTCATGCATGAAGTCATGCAAGGCTTCATGATAATTCATGCACCATTATTATAAAGTGTTACCTTAATGTCTTTCACAAAAAGAGACCTTAAGGTATTTGAATGGTCAGGAGCCAGAAAAGTATTTAAGATATTTGTAAAGTATTTGAGTTAGTTATAAAGTATTTAAGATAGCTGTAGAGTATTTAAGATAGCTGTAGAGTATTACAGTATTTGAGTTAGTTATAAAGTATTTAAGATAGCTGTAGAGTATTTAAGATACCTGTAGAGTATTTGAGATAGCTGTAGAGTATTTGAGTATTTGAGTTAGTTATAGAGTATTTGAGATAGCTGTAGAGTATTTGAGATAGCTGTAGAGTATTAGAGTATTTGAGTTAGTTATAGAGTATTTGAGATAGCTGTAGAGTATTAGAGTATTCGAGTTAGTTATAGAGTATTTGAGTTAGTTATAAAGTATTTGAGATAGCTGTAGAGTATTAGAGTATTTGAGTTAGTTATAGAGTATTTGAGATAGCTGTAGAGTATTAGAGTATTTGAGCTAGTTATAAAGTATTTGAGCTAGTTATAAAGTATTTAAGATAGCTGTAGAGTATTAGAGTATTTGAGCTAGTTATAAAGTATTTGAGCTAGTTATAAAGTATTTGAGCTAGCTGTAATCAGGTTGAGCTAGTTAATTATTTGAGGTAGTTGTAATGTATTTAAGTTAGTTTTTATGATTTTAAGAACGTTGTAAAGTGATAGTTGTAGAAAGCTGCTGTGTCTTTCTGTCTGGACTGTTGAAATGATTTCCTTCCTGACAAACAGAAGTGATGATCAATCACTGCCCTCTTTTGGTCTCAGAGACAAACTACAACATCTTCTTCAGGGACAAAATATACAATATATAAAATATATCAATACTTAGTGTTTGTATTCTTAGAGGTATCACACAGATGAGGGTGGACAGAATATTAGAAACACCTCGGTTTAATGGACTCAACACCAACACAATAAAGTTGCAGTGAGAAATTAGAAACCTCAATTTTAAAATGTTGCAGAATTTTCCCTCCACGACATTTTTTTTAGAAAACTGTTGTTTAATATAACATTACTGTATATATGTGCTTGTGTATCTGGACTTTCTTAAAAATACCTTTATTAATATTCATATCAAATACAGTACATTAAAAGCTACCTCTTTCTGCTTTTATCTGATTCTGATTAAAATAATTAAATACAACCTCAATAAGTTCTTTCAACAAGGAAGAGTTAAGGGCTGTGTGTGTGTGTGTGTGTGTGTGTGTGTGTGTGTGTGTGTGTGTGTGTGTGTGTGTGTGTGTGTGTGTGTGTGTGTGTGTGTGTGTGTGTGTGTGTGTGTGTGTGTGTGTGTGTACATATCCTACCAGTGTTTCTTGATTGGGAATCAATGAATGATTGATTATTTCAAATCAAAAGATGTTCACTGAGACAGTGGTAACATCATTAAGCTTGATTTTTAAAAATGTAAAAATAAATTATACAGGAAAAGATGTCTGCAGATAGTTGTCACCCATTTCTCAAGCGCTTCAGTTCATTTTTTAGTTTTGTTAAGAAACGGTGAAAAGGTAAAATCACTACAGACAGTCTGTTTGCAAAACCATTCAGCTGATGTTGAAAAATAAACTGTCACATGTAGTCATTTTGAAGTATATGTTTGCCAGCAAAATCTTTTCAACAAGCATCATTTTAAACTGAATTGACCAGTGAAAGTGGCTACCACTCGGTTTCTTTTCTATACCAGCTAGCAGCTAACAGCTAACCTGGGAAACCTTTTGAAATTGCAAAGGTTAAGCATGCATGGTTATATTGAATCATGTATACTCTGTTATTTAGTAACCTACTAGGCCACATGGGCCACAAATCTGTTTCTGTGTCTCTGGCAGTAGGCTAGTTTATGCAAGCAACTCCTCGAGGCACTAGTAGTAGTATTAGGCAGGCAGGTAGGATGTTACCAAACAGGCTCCCTACTTCATCTTCCTGTAGACCAGTGTTAAATTGTGGTCCAACTCTGCCAGATATCCCTAGGGGTCCGTGAGCAAATGGGATGAAAAAAAAAAGTTGTTTTTGTTGTCATTTTAGGGCTGTCAAAATTAAGGTATTAGCGCTACAAATAAAATTAACGCAATTGTTGCAGTTACTCCGCTATAGAGATTAATCTGCTGTATCCTCTGTATTGAGATAAATTCTAAGGCGTGGATGGCGACCAGGGTATCAAATTAAACTACAAGTTCTCATACACATGTTAGTGTCATTCCTGACATCCTAAAAAAATTGTACTTCTCCAAAGCTCAACTCTCCTCTTTTCCATCTGCTTCTCTCAACCAGCAGCCCACTTAAAAGAACATGTTACTTCTTTGGGAAATTAGCCTAGGTTATTTGTAGTCTGTGGTGTAGGTTGGTGGTCTATACATGTTGACTTCTTAATAAATGACATCCTTATATATTTGAGAAAATAATCTGAAACATGCTGCATACCTTTCCAAATCCCTTTCTGATTCAAAGCCTACTAGCCCACTGCTACAGACATCTGATAGTCAGCTCAGGTTGCAGTTATAGGCTACAATGAAACTGTTTATCTGGCTCAGCCGGCGCACCCGGGGCGACCCTCTGACTCGCGCGCGTTGACTCCTTGGTCCGTGTTTCAAGACGGGTCGGGTGGGTTGCTGACATCACCGCGTACCCCTGACGCCTTTTACGTGAGTCGCTCTTTTCGTACGTTGTATTCTGAGTTAAACATGGATCTCACCACCGACGCTGTCCTGCCATTCTTCATTGCCAACAACATGGATAGAGCCCCCCCCACCTGACCATTCTCCACAGGATTTATAAAACCCTTCCTATCAGCGAAGTTTCAGCCGTCTGTGTCTCATTAAGACATACTTGTATACTCGTGCATGGATGAGGCCAGACTGTCACATCTCACCTAGCTGTGTGGAGAGAGACATACTGGACATATGGACAGGGACAGAGTGGTTGGCAGATTTGCCACCATGAAGGAGAGGAGGATGAAGATTTAATAAGGGACCATGATATATAGTTTTTGTTAGATGTATTTGTCCTGGAGGATCGTTAAGCAGACAACAAAATGGTAAGAAAAAAATCGTCTTTAAGAATTTATATTTTAGTTATGAATAAGTCACTCAGAATGTTATAAATCAGTTTTACTCAAAGTTTTCATCCCAGTTTTCATCCCAGCACCTGTAGCCTACCTATGGAGTTGTAAACAAACTTTGTGGTCAATATATATATAATCGTGCCATATCAATTATATAGTGTGGCAGTGATTGAGAGCTCTTGGCCTGTTCAGCACCATCGCTGTCCATCAGCTGTCGCTGTCCGTGGTGCTGAAATCTTTTCACTTGACTGACAAACTGTTTTCTTTGTTCGTCAATACAAACTTGTCAAAATATGTGTCTTTTCTTTGTGTTTTATTTGACTTATAGGCTTACTTTGCTCAAAAAGTGACACATTATAACATGCATTCATCAGATATTTTACTGTTTTAATTTTAAAATGACTTGGTAGCAGAGGGCCCCATGATGAAGCTTCGCCCCCACTGTACAGAGAGTCTAGCTCCGCCCCTGAACAGAAGTGTTCCTTTTGGGACAGTACTAACCATCAGAAGTGGGATTATGGCAGGAAGTGGTCAGTGCACATTAGCAGTGGACCGTCGAACCGTGCAACGCACACACGCTCTGAATCAAGACAAGCGAACCGATTCGGAGGTTTTTTTCATGAATCGTGCCACCAGACTGTGTGTATACTTTGAGTTTTAAACAGTGTGTGTGTGTGTGTGTGTGTGTGTGTGTGTGTGTGTGTGTGTGTGTGTGTGTGTGTGTGTGTGTGTGTGTGTGTGACAGGAGCAGGAGGAGCCCGAGAAGCCGTTTGTCCCGGCCATAACCATTAAAGACGAACATGGAAAAGTGGACCTGTGCGCCATCACTCACAGTGAGTAGCGTGTTCCCGCCACAAACTCTACCCAGCATGCATCAGTCACACAGAGACACAATGGGACTGTTGGGTCTCTGGGGTAAAACATCTAACTGACCCTAAGACAAACTTTTATATTTACAACGTATTTAACCAAATATCCTGCCAGGATTTTATTTCATTTAATTTTTGTTTTCCTGAAATATTGCAACATTTTAAAAAAAATACATGTTTTTTTCCAAATATTATTATTATTATTATTATTATTATTATATCAGAAGTTTAGAAGAAAAAAAATGTCTGGAGTGCTCAATTGTTTATTTATGTATCATTTTTTTATATTTATTTATTATTTTATATTTTTTTAAATATATATTTAATTAAATTTTTCATGATATCTATTGATTCTAATGTAAGAGTGTAATCCAGCTGCAGTGCCTCAGTCTGACCACACGGTGGCAGCAGCTGATCATCATCTGGTGGGATTAGTTCTGGCTGCAAAAACACCATCTACTGACAGGAGAGAAGAAACTACTCATCCATTCATCTATTCATCCACAACATTCATCCATTCATCCACAACATTCATCCACAACATTCATCTATTCATCCACAACATTCATCCATTCATCCATAACATTCATCCACAACATTCATCTATTCATCCAGAACATTCATCCATTCATCCACAACATTCATCCATTCATCTATTCATCCACAACATTCATCCATTCATCCATAACATTCATCCATTCATAGGGCTGGGCGATAAAACGATAACGATATGTATCGCGATAGACACGTAATCAATATCAATAGAAAATGCGGTCGATAAAACGTCCGATAACTTGTTTTTCTTCTTCGGAAGAAACCAGAAGTAGCAAAGCAAGTTTGGTTGTACGAACAAAGGCACTCACTCTCTGGTAACCTAGCAACGTAGGGAGTGACACTCTAACAGCCAATCATGTAACAGTATCAAGTTTGGTTGCGCCACATCGCTGTCTCGTGTTCTTCAATAACAGAGCCGGCGTGGAGCGATAAGTGCAAAGTGAGTGCCGCAGCGAGCGAGGAAATTGTTGATAAAACAGGAAAAGTCAGTATGGCAGTTTTGGGGATTTTATAAGTCTGATCGTAGTCCCCACCAACACTACCGCTAATTACCACCTTAGCCGCGCTCACACTTTGGAGCACAGCCGTATTCGCCAGCAACGTCCAACATCTGCAGCTGCAACACGGCAAAAGCAGCCGACCGCCATGGAGAGGTACTCTGCATCAGCGCCTTACTAAACGCTACAAGCAGCAGACCACCATGGAGAGGTACTCTGCATCAGCGCCTTACTAAACGCTACAAGCAGCAGACCACCATGGAGAGGTACTCTGCATCAGCGCCTTACTAAACGCTACAAGCAGCAGACCACCATGGAGAGGTACTCTGCATCAGCGCCTTACTAAACGCTACAAGCAGCAGACCACCATGGAGAGGTACTCTGCATCAGCGCCTTACTAAACGCTACAAAGAAATAACGAAGGCAGACATGCTGAGCACTGTCCAGAAGCCAGGTTACCAACCTAGCACTAAACCTGCAGAAAATAGTTCTTCTCAGGTTTCAGGTTTCTCTATGTTTATATTTAACACTTTGCACCATTTTATTACACCTTATTAAGCAGTTCTTACTTATTCTTTCTTCACTGTGATTTTAGACTTATGTTTACATTTTAATTATTTGAGTGATTTCCATGGTTGTGTTGACATTTCTGCTTTGATAACTGAGGGGATTATAATCAGAGGAAGGTTAAGTTTAAAATAAAAATGTTTAAATTTAATATATTTTTCTCCTGATCCTTATTTTAAATAGGTCATAAAAAATATCAATAATTATCGATATCGACCGATATGAAACACTTATATCGTGATACAGTTTTCAGCCATATCGCCCAGCCCTATCCATTCATCCACAACATTCATCTATTCATCCACAACATTCATCTATTCATCCACAACATTCATCCATTCATCCACAACATTCATCTATTCATCCACAACATTCATCCATTCATCCATAACATTCATCCATTCATCCACAACATTCATCTGTTCATCCACAACATTCATCTATTCATCCACAACATTCATCCATTCATCCACAACATTCATCTGTTCATCCACAACATTCATCCATTCATCCAGAACATTCATCTATTCATCCAGAACATTCATCCCTTCATCCACAACATTCATCCCTTCATCCACAACATTCATCCCTTCATCCACAACATTCATCCACTGTGAAGATAATCTCTAGTTAGTTTCAGAGTTAATTTATGGATCCTGATTATATTAAGAAAGAAAGAAAGAAAGAACTAAACAACTTATTCAACTACCAAAACTGTTATGATTAAATATAATCTACATAAGCTTTACTACACTGACATTTTTGAAGTCTCAAACAAAAAAAACATACAAGGACATGCAGTGTCCATTACTAATCTTAACTAATAAATCTAAGTAAATAATATATATTTTGTGTGCCTTAAGGCTGTTTGATTCTTCTTGTGTTCAGCGTGACCTGGGTTCTGTGAATCCTCCAGGTTCTGTCTCACTGATTGTTTCGGCTCAAATAACAGACGTCTTCCTCCGTGTTGTTACCAAATCTCTCAGATGATCAGCTCAGCCAGTCGCCCAGGCTGCGGTTGCGTCATATCGCCGAGCGTGCTGTACGCAAGAAGTATTAAACAGCTATAATACATACTTCTAAAGTGGTAACACCAGTACACACGCAATAGACTACATGTATCTTCTGAATACTGAGGACCAGGGCATGAAGTTAACTTTTTTGGCCAGCCACTGTGGCAGGTGGATTTTTAAATCCACCTGCCACAGTGACTTTTTTACTAGCCAGTTGTTTTTTTTGCATCATAAAAGGTGAAAAACAGGACTTGCTGTGCCTCTATGATCCTGTCCTGTCCTATTCATGGTAGCCTACTCATGGACATTGCGCCGTCATCACGTGCTGTAGTAGGGGGTCCAGCCTTGATAATCCTGCATAGGGGTCTGGTGTTGGCTCGTTACGCCACAGCATATAACATGACTGACAACATCAGGAGTAGCCTAGGCGCACCACAACAACAACAAAAACACTGTTGAATGTGGACCATAACACATGAGTTGTTGCAAAAAAGTTGCAACTTTTTTTGTATAGTTCTTAAAAAGTAAACTTGTTTTGGGGAGAATAATAATTACTACTATTAATTAATTAGTCTGGGCTGAGATTTTCTAGGAACCTTACCAAAAAGGCTCTGGATGATGATGTTGATATATTATGAAAACGGCTGGTGGATTTAAGACTATTATTAAGAAAATAATAATTTATTGAATTAATCAAATATGAACATATCTGTCAGTGGCTTGTTGATCTTTACATTGTTAGTTAATTTCCTAACCTGGGCTGGGACTCACATTCATACGGTTTCATAAACTTATTGGACTTTAACTTATCATTGCACTTACAATAAATAGCGTAGCTGTCCTCAATTTAGGTCATCATGTCGTCTCATCTGCGTTTTTTCCTGCATCCACGTGTGTGTTTGTGTGTGTGTGTGCGTGCGTGCGTACGTGCGTCCAGTCGCGGGGGAAAAAGAGCAACAGCCCTGCCCGCTGTGAGAGCTGAACGTATTGAAACCGCAGCAACTTTAGAGTGAAAAATCGTTACAACGTACATTGATGTAACAATGTAGACATGTTGGCAGGACGGTATGAAATGGACGTTTTGTTGGTAATGTGAGATGTTCGAGTCACACACGTCTCGTCTTCATAACAGAAACAAGGAAATTAATTTGACCCGTTCTTACTCCCACTTGGTCAGTGGCTGCACGTGGGCCTGCTGGGATTGTGTTAGTAATGAAAACGCGATAGGGAGCCACGGCTGTCAAATCAATTTCTTCCAGTGATGCGGGCCCCTGATTGGACCAGGCTCGGAATCAACCGCGTACCCTGCTCACAGATAGTTACACATCTGAATCACTCAATTCTCATTGGCTACCTGCCAAAGTGGCAGGTAGATTGACAGTGTTCAATTGCCAATTGCAAAATTAACCCGCATTTGGCGGGTGTTAATTTCATGCCCTGCTGAGGACAGAATAATAAACTGGGACCAGAGGCGTCAGACTGGGGGGAAAAAGGGGACTGAGTACCCAGGGCCCTGATGTGAGGAGGGCCCAACAAAATGCTAGAATAAGTAGCTGTGGATGCGGGAGGGGCCCATAGAGAATGCCTTTCTACAGGGCCCAGAATGTTGTGCTACGCCCCTGCTGAGGACAGAATAATAAAGTGCTAAAAGATGGCTTGTCCTTCAGCAAAAGAACCTGAACTAAAAATATTTTTCTGGCATCATCATAAGACATTTGAGAACTTAGGATGTGGTCTATGCAGTCTCTGTTTTCCATAACCAGATGAATGTCACCAAATATGCCACTCTATAAACCTGATCCTCCTTCTGTAGGCTCTGGTCATTCAGTTTTCAGTGTGGATACCTTTGGAATTACAGTAAAAGACAAACATGTAGTTAAGGCATCTTGGGTCACAATGAATCATAAAGATATGAGCATGTGCATGAATGTACAGTATGCTTCAGTTTGAGGACTTGCAGTATTATGTGAACAAACTCCTACATGTCAAATCTTATCAGGCATGAAAACGATTCAGGGGTGGTTTTAAGGTGAGAAGGATATTATCCCTCTGGGGGGGTCTGGGGGCATGCTCCCGCGGAAGAAAATTTTAAATATTTCATATTTTAAAGCATCAATCTGATGCATTTTGAGATGCATTTTTTGCCAACCAACAGTGTAATATTTCTATATGCACTCATTAAAGTTAATTTGAGTGGCAAAACAGTTAAAGTCCTTCTGACATCACACAATAATAAAAATCATAATTTTTAAAGAGTAAAACGTTTTGGATACATTTTTACTTCTGCCAACGATATGTTAAATAAAGAGTCAATGTGGATTTACATATTGCAATAATATCATAATCCTACAATGAATCATAGTGAAAACTAAACTTTACTACTTTGGCCAGGTCATCATCAAAAAAGCAAATTAGTACGGTCATGATTTTGTCAATGTTGATATTAGCTGCTTAATTTACAGTTATTAAAATTTAATTCAATTCAATTTTATTTATAGTATCAAATCATAACAAGAGTTATCTCGAGACACTTTACAGATAGAGTAGGTCTAGACCACACTCTATAATTTACAAAGCTCCAACAATTCCAGTAATTCCCTTAAGAGCAAGCAGTGCGACAGTGGCGAGGAAAACCTCCCTCTTGGAAAGAAACCTGGGACAGACCCAGGCTCTTGGTAGGAGGTGTCTGACGGGACAGACCCAGGCTCTTGGTAGGAGGTGTCTGACGGGACAGACCCAGGCTCTTGGTAGGAGGTGTCTGACGGGACAGACCCAGGCTCTTGGTAGGAGGTGTCTGACGGGACAGACCCAGACTCTTGGTAGGAGGTGTCTGACGGGACAGACCCAGACTCTTGGTAGGAGGTGTCTGACGGGACAGACCCAGACTCTTGGTAGGAGGTGGGACAGACCCAGGCTCTTGGTAGGAGGTGTCTGATGGGACAGACCCAGGCTCTTGGTAGGAGGTGTCTGACGGGACAGACCCAGACTCTTGGTAGGAGGTGTCTGACGGGACAGACCCAGACTCTTGGTGGGAGGTGTCTGATGGGACAGACCCAGACTCTTGGTAGGCGCTGTCTGATGGGACAGACCCAGACTCTTGGTAGGAGTTGTCTGATGGGACAGACCCAGGCTCTTGGTAGGAGGTGTCTGATGGGACAGACCCAGGCTCTTGGTAGGAGGTGTCTGACGGGACAGACCCAGGCTCTTGGTAGGAGGTGTCTGATGGGACAGACCCAGACTCTTGGTAGGAGGTGTCTGACGGGACAGACCCAGGCTCTTGGTAGGAGGTGTCTGACGGGACAGACCCAGGCTCTTGGTAGGAGGTGTCTGACGGGACAGACCCAGGCTCTTGGTAGGAGGTGTCTGACGGGACAGACCCAGGCTCTTGGTAGGAGGTGTCTGATGGGACAGACCCAGGCTCTTGGTAGGAGGTGTCTGATGGGACAGACCCAGGCTCTTGGTAGGAGGTGTCTGACGGGACAGACCCAGGCTCTTGGTAGGAGGTGTCTGACGGGACAGACCCAGGCTCTTGGTAGGAGGTGTCTGACGGGACAGACCCAGGCTCTTGGTAGGAGGTGTCTGATGGGACAGACCCAGGCTCTTGGTAGGCGGTGTCTGATGGGACAGACCCAGGCTCTTGGTAGGTGGTGTCTGACGGGACAGACCCAGGCTCTTGGTAGGAGGTGTCTGACGGGACAAACCCAGGCTCTTGGTAGGAGGTGTCTGACGGGACAAACCCAGGCTCTTGGTAGGAGGTGTCTGACGGGACAAACCCAGGCTCTTGGTAGGAGGTGCCTGATGGGACAGACCCAGGCTCTTGGTAGGAGGTGTCTGACGGGCCGGTTGGGGATATGATGAACAGTGGCGATAATAGTCACATTAATAATGGAACAGTGACTTCAAATGGTAGTCGTAGTAGTTCATGTCATATCAGGGCGCTGCAGGGCGTTACAGGATGTAGCGTGGCCCAGCAGAGCATGGATGGACGTAGCAGGAAGCAGCAGGGTTCAGCAGGAAGCAGCAGGGTTCAGTAGGAAGCAGCAGGATTCAGCAGGAAGCAGCAGGGTTCAGCAGGAAGCAGCAGGGTTCAGCAGGAAGCAGCAGGGTTCAGCAGGAAGTAGCATGAATTTGCAGGGCACCGCTGAGCTCAGCAGGGAGTGCAGCAGGACCACGGCGACAGCTGCAACCAGGATCTTGGTGCCAACGTTCTCCAAGGAAATACACTGGGGGAAAAAACATAAGGACTCCGGGGAGTAAACTCCCCAGAAGCTAGGATTAGTAACAAGCATTTCTGGGACGGGATGCACACAAATGGTAATAGAAAGGGAGAGGAGAGAGCAGCTCAGTGTGTCGAAGGAAGGAAGTCCCCCGGCAGTCTAAAACTATAACAGCGTAACTAAGAGAGACAGGTCATAAGGAGACGTTGTTTTCATATAGCTAGATGTCTAGACTCGACGAGGCCGCTATGTTTAAATACCTGCCATGCTGATTCCAAACAGACAGCTTTGTCAAGGCAGTTTGGGCTTCAGATAGCTTTTAAACAGTGGCCATGTTAATGACAAATCATGTTCAACTATGAACGTGCACACACGTATTGTTTGTATCACGGTCGGTCAGTAAAGGAACAGTCTTAACGGTAGTGGTCGTTGCCGGTAACGTACTCGTATGACAGAGTGCACGGACCGAAGAATTGTGACTAGCATCTAATGACTAGCATCTAATGACTAGTATCTAATGACTAGCATCTAATGACTAGCGAGCCCTGTCTTCCCGCTGCTGCCGTCCAGTGTCTTCCTTCAACATCAGAATCAGAATCAGAATCAGAAAAGCTTTATTGCCAAGTACATTTTTTACACATACAAGGAATTTGTTTTGGTGTCGTAGGTGCATGTCACACATTATCTAAAATAAGTTAAACAAACAGGTTAACAGAACAGACAATATAAGTATAAATATATAAATATATGTGTATATGTACACACACAGGATGTAACATAATAAAATAAGAGTAACAGTTAAGATAAAAAAGAGCAGATTAAGTACAGTGGCATGTAGAGCCAGAGGTGGGTTTGGAGAGAGTCAGGGTGGTTTCCGGGCCTTGTTAATAAGGCTAGTGGCGGAGGGGAAAAAGCTGTCCTTGTGACGTGAGGTCTTGGTCCTGATGGACCTCAGCCTCCTGCCAGAGGGGAGTAGCTCAAAGAGTTTGTGTCCGGGGTGGGAGGGGTCAGCCACAATCTTTCCAGCACGCTTCAGAGTCCTGGTGGCGTAAAGGACCTGGAGCGGTGGGAGATTGCAGCCAATCACCTTCTCAGCTGACCGAATGACACGCTGCAGTCTGCCCTTGTCCTTGGCAGTGGCAGCAGCGTACCAGATGGTGATGGAGGATGTGAGGATGGACTCAATGATGGCTGTGTAGAAGTGCACCATCATTGTCTTTGGCAGGCTGAATTTCTTCAGCTGCCGCAGGAAGTACATCCTCTTTTGTGCTGTCTTGACGAGGGAGCTGATGTTCAGCTCCCACTTGAGGTCCTGGGAGATTGTAGTCCCCAGGAAGCGGAAAGACTCCACAATGTTAATTGTGGAGTCACTGAGTGTGATAGGGGCAGGTGGGGCTGAATTCTTCCTGAAGTCCACAACCATCTCCACTGTCTTTAGAGCGTTGAGCTCTAGGTTGTTTTGCTTGCACCAGGTCACCAGGTGGTCAGCCTCCGACCTGTAGGCGGACTCGTCACCTTCAGAGATGAGTCCGATGAGGGAGGTGTCGTCCGCGAACTTTAGAAGCTTGACAGACTGGTGACTGGAAGTGCAGGTTTTGGTGTACAGGAAGAAGAGTAGAGGAGAAAGAACACAGCCCTGAGGGGATCCGGTGCTGATGGTCCGGTGCTGATGGTCTGTGAGTGTGTCTTTCCCCAGCTTCACATGCTGCTTCCTGTCAGACAGGAAGTCAGTGATCCACCTGCAGGTGGAGTCAGGCACACCAAGCTGGGAGAGCTTCTCCTGGAGCAGAGCCGGGATGATGGTGTTGAAGGCAGAGCTGAAGTCCAAAAACAGGATCCTGGCGTAGGTTCCTGCAGAGTCCAGGTGCCGGAGGATGTAGTGGAGGGCCAGGTTGACTGCATCATCTACAGACCTATTGGCTCTGTAGGCAAACTGCAGGGGGTCCAGGAGGGTGTCGGTGATGGCTTTTAGGTGTGAAAGCACAAGGCGCTCAAAGGACTTCATAACCACAGAGGTCAGGGCGACGGGTCTGAAGTCATTAAGTCCTGTGGTCCTTGGCTTCTTGGGAACGGGGATGATTGTTGAGGTCTTGAAGCAGGCTGGCACGTGGCATGTCTCCAGTGAGGTGTTGAAAATGTCTGTAAACACCGGAGACAGCTGGTCAGCGCAGTGCTTCAAGCTGGATGGGGAGACAGCATCCGGTCCAGCAGCTTTCCTGGGGTTCTGTCTCCTGAACAGTCTGTTGACGTCTTTCTCATTGATGGAGAGAGTCGTCACTGAGGTGGGTGGGGAGGTGGAGGGGGGGGACCTTTAGGGGGGGGGAGGTGGAGGTGATGCACTGTAGCTGTAGCTGTTGGGAGGTGTCTCGGGGGATGGAATCAGGGAAGACCCTTTGTTGGGAGGTGTTGAGGGGGATGGTTACAGGACCGACCCTTTGTCCTTCAAAGCAACAGTAGAACTCATTAAGTTTGTTGGCTAGGCGTCGGTCGTTGGTGGAGTGGGAGACTTTAGGCTTGAAGCTGGTGATCTGTTTAAGCCCTCTCCAGACAGAAGCAGAGTTGTTTGCTGAGAACAAATGGTTGGGTTTAGGAAAGAAACATTGGGTAAGGCTTATTAAAAACAAAAAATTAAAAAAAAAAAACGGAATAAAACTGCCGAAAAATCTCCACACGCGGGGCGCGAACCCGGCTCTCCCAGGTGAAAGTCCTTTGTTTGTGTCCTATGCTGCAGAAGCACTGGGCTCCCTCAGTTTGAGACACCAAGTGCTAAACAGCTTCATGTCTCCACTATATCCTGTCTCTGGTCTCCACCCTTTTCCTCTTGTCCTCCATTCATGCCCAGCACCATTTGTTTTAACTACTTTCTCAACTAAAGCTGCCTGTATCTACATGCTCCAAGTTTGATAAACTTTTGGTGCGTTCTTTTTGTCTTGTAATCACGACTAGTAGCCTAATGTGTGACGTCACATCCGTGTCGAAAAACGAATAACCGCGGGTAGGCTACTGCTCTGCTTTCTGCTCAAGACTCGGCTTTAAGCCATTGTTGTCATATAGCAACCGAGCGTCTCTAGCCAATTTCAGCTGCACAAGCTCCAAAATAACTAATTAGGTGGTATTTAACTCCAAATAAGACTGTAGAGAAATGCCTACAGGTAGCAGTATACAGCACTATGTTTAACTCCTATTAAGACTGTAGCGACATGCCTATAGGTAGCAGTATACAGCACTATGTTTAACTCCTAATAAGACTGTAGCGACATGCCTATAGGTAGCAGTATACAGCACTATGTTTAACTCCTAATAAGACTGTAGCGACATGTCTATAGGTAGCAGTATACAGCACTATGTTTAACTCCTAATAAGACTGTAGCGACATGCCTATAGGTAGCAGTATACAGCACTATGTTTAACTCCTAATAAGACTGTAGAGACATGTCTATAGGTAGCAGTATACAGCGCTATGTTTAACTCCTAATAAGACTGTAGAGACATGCCTATAGGTAGCAGTATACAGCGCTATGTGTACGACTTCTTCATTTGGTTACAACAGAGATAAAAGTGCTTAAAATTGTAGAAAACCACAATGTTTACTACGTGTGATGCACGACATAGCCATCTTTGAAAGTGAACTCAGGGTCCTCTGAGTTCAGACGACTTGACGAGTCGTATATATACGACCTCGGTGGGGGGGCATTCTTTTTACAACTTCCGGTTCGTAACTCCGGAAAACGACTCGTAGATCGACTTCGGTGGACACGCCGCGTTACCACGGAGACCACACCGGCACCGCACTGTCACATTTCGGCAAAGACCCGCCCTACTTTGCATCTGATTGGCTAGAACTCGTTTCATTGGTTGGTGGAAGTTCGATGATTGGTTGAATCCAGCGCATAAAAATCGGGCAAAAGGCCTTAACCCCCCCCCCCCTTAACATTTTGTCATTGAATCTACACGATTCACGTAGGTCACCTATTTTGGTTTCAAAATGGCGAATTTTGCCGTAAGGTGAGTGATTTTCATGTCTGTCTTATTCTAGACATTGATACGGTGGCCGGGAAGTGCAATGCAACATTACAAAGAATGAAACACTTTTACAAAGCTCGAGACAAATTTACATTTTGGAAAACAAATTTACATTTTGGAAAACAAAATAACATTTTGGAAAACAAATTTACATTTTGGAAAACAAAATAACATTTTGGAAAACAAAATAACATTTTGGAAAACAAATTTACATTTTGGAAAACAAATTTACATTTTAGAAAACAAAATAACATTTTAGAAAACACATTTAACATTTTGGAAAACAAAATAACATTTTAGAAAACACATTTACATTTTAGAAAACAAATTAACAAGATGCAAAACACTTTTACCAGTCCTGAAACAAATTTACAAATGACAGATTCTTCACGGAAAGGGAATGTACCACATACCGGAAGTGATGAGGTGTTGTATACATGTCGCCTTGACTACGGCAGTTATGGACATGGATCGAATGCGTCAATAGAGCCGCCATCTTGGAACAGGGGAGGCACTGCCTTATATACTGTCTATGGGCCGTCTTTAATGCATCAGCGTCAATGTAGGCAAAGGTCTAACGGAAATAAAATCACTATAAATCGTCAAAAATATCATTAGATGTTCTAGTTTTTTTAAACAAAAAGACAAAGAGACTTATTAATGTGTTAATACAAAGAATATTTATTATAATCAGTTCACAGATATGAGTACAAACGGAAACTTCACCCTTCTGAACTAAGAGGTTCTGCTTCAAAGTGAAGTTTAAACAGACTGAAATGTCCAGGCTCACTCCCCCACTAATGATTCATTTATTTCTGCATGTATTTATTTATTTAACGAGACTTAAAGTCATGTTTCGTCATCCACAGTCCGAGTCCCGCCAGACTCCCTTTAGGAAACCTGTGATTTAAACTTCAGCAGGTTGTGACAGTTCGCTCCGCTCAGTCCTGGATCTGATTCTCACGGGCTTCCCTTCCTCCAGCGGGCCCAGCAATACGGCCCTGGGTCTCCAGCTGCGTGGTGTCGGTTTTGGCTCCCAGGAATGGGCAGTGAGCTCCAGGTCCTGCAGCTGCAGACGGACTCAGCTGCCCCCCCCGCTGTACCTTCGATCCGGCCGCGGCTGTCGATACGTTCCCGGTTTTTCCAATGTTTCCGTTAGGTCCGCGTCCTTTAAAAACTCCAAACACCGACCAGTAAAGTCACCATAAACTTTATTCACGCCGTATACTCACAACAACACAAATTGACTGCGCTCACCAACAACACCTCATCACTTCCGGCATGTGGTACATTCCCTTTCCGTAAAGAATCTGTCATTTGTAAATTTGTTTCGGGACTGGTAAAAGTGTTTTGAATCTTGTTAATTTGTTTTCTAAAATGTTATTTTGTTTTCCAAAATGTAAATTTGTTTTCTAAAATGTAAATTTGTTTTCTACAATGTTATTTTGTTTTCCAAAATGTAAATTTGTTTTCTAAAATGTTATTTTGTTTTCCAAAATGTAAATTTGTTTTCTAAAATGTTATTTTGTTTTCCAAAATGTAAATTTGTTTTCTAAAATGTAAATTTGTTTTCTAAAATGTTATTTTGTTTTCCAAAATGTTAATTTGTTTTCCAAAATGTAAATTTGTTTTCCAAAATGTAAATTTGTCTCGAGCTTTGTAAAAGTTTTTCGTTCTTTGTAATGTTGCATTGCACTTCCCGGCCACCGTACATTGAGTATGGTACGCAAGAACACACTTTTTGTGGTATATACATTTTGGAAATAAACAGCATTTGAAAATAGATTATAACAAGTGTGTGTGACTCATCTTAAAGTAGACTAATGTGCTGACAGAAGGTCCTCATATTTAATATCAGACACAACTTAGTCAACTCTAATAAAAGTGTAAAAGCACCAACAGTGGTAAATAATTCCTGCAACAGCATGCTTGTTAGGTACATTAACAGTATAATAATAATAATAATGTATTTATGACGGTTGGAGGATAGCTCTGACATAGTGACGCTCCAGCGTTGAGCCTGGTGCTTCATGCAGGACATTTGGCTACAGGACCACTGAAGATCTATCAGAACACAAAAATGTACTGTGTCATTAGTGCATGAAATGAATGTCTACCTGCTTGTCTGTGAAGAAACAGTTACATTCTAAATGCAAACTGTACAGGGTGACTTATTAAGATGGGACAATAATGCACAATAATTAGAGCTTGGTCCATTGTGTTAATAGTTTATCTGAAGTTGCTGGCAGGTTGAAAATGTGCCCCAACAAACAGTAACCTATGTTAACCTGTACTATAGCATGTCATTGAGTTTTATTAAATAATTGTATATTAAAATGGTGCCACAAACTCCAAAATTAAATGCTTAACAAACTTTGTTAGCTTTAGCTTTATATAAGCTAACGGTATATAACAAGCTTTGACACGAAGCTAACGGTAACATTCCATTAGCATTGATAAGCCAACACCACCAGCGAGGAGTTTCATCAGAACAGAGGAAACGCACACACACACACACATACACATATTCCTGAGCAGAAGTCGTCTGTTCACTGGAAGTTACAACATCATGGAGGGTGGCATATTCTGCTATATAAGCAATTCATCAGAATGGAAGAAACCATCAGAACGACCACACACAGACAGACAGACAGACAGACAGACAGACAGACACACACACACACACACACACACACACAGACACACGTAACACTATCCGTCAGACCGCAAGCCCCAGCAAAGTCTGCCTCTGCGTTGTGTTTATTTAGGATGTTGGATACACCAGGGCACATGGACAGGACAACAGGAGTCCCAATGGTGGTTGAGACAAGCTATACTCCTCTCATTTATTGAGCCTTCCGGGAATCAAAAGAGAATATCACACAACCAGTTTAGAAGAACAATCTGGCCCATAAATCACAGTATTAAATAAACCTTAGCTGCCCCTCTTGGCAGTAAGCACTAGTTACTCAGCTAGCTCCATGTGCCTGCTTAGGTGTAATATACAAAATTGTTCCACCAACCAACCTATTTATGATTTGAATCAACATTTCAATGTTACAGTGCTCTGATACATGGCTTTCCTTTCGGAAAACAAAAGGTGTGATGCTCCACCATACAGCCCAGCAGGCCCGGTGTGATGCTCCACCATACAGCCCAGCAGGCCCGGTGTGATGCTCCACCATACAGCCCAGCAGGCCCAGTGTGATGCTCCACCATACAGCCCAGCAGGCCCAGTGTGATGCTCCACCATACAGCCCAGCAGGCCCGGTGTGATGCTCCACCATACAGCCCAGCAGGCCCGGTGTGATGCTCCACCATACAGCCCAGCAGGCCCGGTGTGATGCTCCACCATACAGCCCAGCAGGCCCGGTGTGATGCTCCACCATACAGCCCAGCAGGCCCGGTGTGATGCTCCACCATACAGCCCAGCAGGCCCGGTGTGATGCTCCACCATACAGCCCAGCAGGCCCGGTGTGATGCTCCACCATACAGCCCAGCAGGCCCGGTGTGGTGCGTGCGAGTGGAGGAGATGCTGTGCATGATTATGGCAGCTTTCTCCCCACCCAATTAGGCTAATAAAGTAATACACACACACAGTCACACACACAGGCACACACACGCACACACACACATAGACAGACACACACACACACATGCCAAGCTTCAGTGGTGCAGCCAAGTCTCCCCTCTAGTAGTCAGGGTGACTAAGATGTTCCGTAGTAAAACCTTAAATGTTTCTCTGTACCATTGAGTAATTGAGGGAGGCTTCTCCTGAATCCACTGGAATAATAATAATAATTCATACTCTATTACAGTTTTTTCATTTGCTAAATGACAGTGGGCACAACTGGAGTCCCATGTGTTAAACTCTAACTCCAGTCTACACTACCAACAGTCACCTGATCTAAACCGTTCACATCAGCTGCTAAACTCATTCACAGCAACACAACTCTTAACACACACCTCAGAACAGGCTCAGAGCAGACACACACTACACACAATCCTCACTGAGACACACACAGGACACACACACAGAACACACTGAGACACACCCACTGTCACTCAGAACACACTGAGAAACACACACACACTGTCACTCAGAACACACTGAAACACACACACTGTCACACACAACACACTGAGACACACACACTACTTAGTTTTTCTTGATTGCTTTGACCTGCTTAAAAAAACTGGGATCCACTGGGTTTTCATCATCACTGTCTCAGCAGAGCAGAAGACACCTCTTGCAGATGTGTTAACCCTTTCTCATTGGATGGACACTTCCCCCCCAGCCTTTTGCAGAACAGTTAACAGAGATTTCATTCAAGCAGTCCAAACTCCATTGTTTGTGTGCAGGGTTAGACCATGTGGTTCTCAAACTTTTTTGGTCATTCCCCACTTTGGACAAGGGGGAATTTTCAAGCCCCACCTGCCCCCATCGCCCCAACACAATGCTAATGAAATCCGCAACAAGCTCAAAATGTTCCAATTTATTGAAGTAACAACTTGTATTGAAATACAACTATCTACATCAAATAACAGCAAGTTCAAAAATAAAGAAAATAAAAGTGCAGCTGTGTCAAAATTTGTATCAAGTTCAAAAATAGAAAAGAAATAAAAGTGCCACTTTTCAATCTGTTAAAAAAAGAAAAGAAGAGAAATCCATTTGGCAAGACAGGTCTATTTATTCCTGCATTGGTGGCTGCACGAATGCAGTAATGTCACATTTATAGTCACACACACACACACACACACACAGTCCCTCTCTAGTCTAGTATATGCAGGTATGGCTGCAGCCTGGAGCGTCCTAAGCTGTCCCGTCTCATGTCGAGACGTATCCAACGGTAAATTCAGAGGGTCAAAAATACAAAATCAAATTATTTTCCAGATTGAGTCACGGGTAAATCCATGGGCGTCAGTTTGGTTTGAAATGTGCGGGACAGAGAGGCATTTGGAAGTACATTTCCTGAAGTGCTGGGTACAATGACGCATTCATTATTTTTTTTTCTCTTTTGCGCAGGTCATGTTTGAAATACGCTGTCCTGTAGCTTACTAATGAATAAAAACATGGTTTAATGTAAACAATGATCAATGATTACCAAATTTCTTTCTCATATTGCTCCTCATAACCACAGAAAACTGTCAAAAAATCTAACCCAAAGTCCTATTATTAGTATTATTATTATGGACGTTATCTGACAATAGACTCGTTTCTGCTTCACATTTTCAGCAGGGCAGCGGAGCAGCTGTGGGTTGACTCCCAACGGTTCTCATGGGCTTTATAAGTCCTAACATAAAAAAGCTTAACGTGGTTTAATGTACCTAAACAACGATCAATCATCAGCACATTACTGGTTAGATATTTTTACAGTTTTCAGTGGTTATGAGGAGCAATATGAGAAAGCTTGTATGGTAATCATTGATCTGTGATCAGCGATTACCACACAAGCTCAAGCTTTTTCCTCGCCATAGGCGCCAATAAAGAACAAAATGTTAATGTGAATAACTTATAATCGGTATATCTGTATATAAATTTCGGTTTAGTTCTTTTGACAGGCTTAAGTGTTCATTACAAGATACGGCCATGATAAATTTGGTGATCATTGATCGTTGTTGAGGTACATTAAACCACGTCAAGGTTTTTCACGTTGAGCAGAATGTTCCGACAGCAGTGTTGTGAACAGATGCGTGCTGCCAGCGCAGCAGCAGAGAGGCTGTGGACTTTTTTTGGCATCTGTCGCTCAAGAATTATATGTGTTAGTAATAAAGTAGTAAAATATTTTAAAGTATTTTATTCCAGATACCAGCTTTTATTTTGAAAAGTATAAGCTCAGGGACAGCACCAGGCGGGTCGGCATGAAACGGGTCGGCAGGCTTCAGCCATAGAGTCTTGGTCTAGTGGTGGTCTTGGTCTAGTGGTGGTCTTGGTCTAGTGGTGGTCTTGGTCTAGTGGTGGTCTTGGTCTAGTGGAGGTCTTGGTCTAGTGGTGGTCTTGGTCTAGTGGAGGTCATGGTCTAGTGGTGGTCTTGGTCTAGTGGAGGTCTTGGTCTAGTGGTGGTCTTGGTCTAGTGGTGGTCTTGGTCTAGTGGTGGTCTTGGTCTAGTGGTGGTCTTGGTCTAGTGGTGGTCTTGGTCTAGTGGTGGTCTTGGTTTAGTGGTGGTCTTGGTCTAGTGGAGATCTTGGTCTATTGGAGGTCTTGGTCTAGTGGAGGTCTTGTTCTAGTGGAGGTCTTGGTCTAGTGGAGGTCTTGGTCTAGTGGAGATCTTGGTCTAGTGGTGGTCTTGGTCTAGTGGTGGTCTTGGTCTAGTGGAGGTCATGGTCTAGTGGAGGTCATGGTCTAGTGGAGGTCATGGTCTAGTGGTGGTCTTGGTCTAGTGGAGGTCGTCATGGGGGGCTCTAGTGGAGGTCTTGGTCTAGTGGAGGTCATGGTCTAGTGGAGGTCTTGGTCTATTGGAGGTCTTGGTCTAGTGGAGGTCTTGTTCTAGTGGAGGTCTTGGTCTAGTGGTGGTCTTGGTCTAGTGGAGGTCATGGTCTAGTGGAGGTCTTGGTCTAGTGGGGGTCATGGTCTAGTGGAGGTCATGGTCTAGTGGAGGTCATGGTCTAGTGGTGGTCTTGGTCTAGTGGAGGTCTTGGTCTAGTGGAGGTCATGGTCTAGTGGAGGTCTTGGTCTAGTGGAGATCTTGGTCTAGTGGTGGTCTTGGTCTAGTGGTGGTCTTGGTCTAGTGGAGGTCATGGTCTAGTGGAGGTCTTGGTCTATTGGAGGTCTTGGTCTAGTGGAGGTCTTGTTCTAGTGGAGGTCTTGGTCTAGTGGTGGTCTTGGTCTAGTGGAGGTCATGGTCTATTGGAGGTCTTGGTCTATTGGAGGTCTTGGTCTAGTGGAGGTCTTGTTCTAGTGGAGGTCTTGGTCTAGTGGAGGTCTTGGTCTAGTGGAGGTCATGGTCTAGTGGAGGTCTTGGTCTAGTGGAGGTCTTGGTCTATTGGAGGTCTTGGTCTAGTGGAGGTCTTGTTCTAGTGGAGGTCTTGGTCTAGTGGTGGTCTTGGTCTAGTGGAGGTCATGGTCTAGTGGAGGTCTTGGTCTAGTGGAGGTCTTGGTCTAGTGGTGGTCTTGGTCTAGTGGAGGTCATGGTCTAGTGGAGGTCTTGGTCTAGTGGAGGTCTTGGTCTAGTGGAGGTCTTGGTCTAGTGGAGGTCTTGGTCTAGTGGTGGTCTTGGTCTAGTGGAGGTCATGGTCTAGTGGTGGTCTTGGTCTAGTGGAGATCTTGGTCTAGTGGTGGTCTTGGTCTAGTGGAGGTCATGGTCTAGTGGAGGTCTTGGTCTATTGGAGGTCTTGGTCTAGTGGAGGTCTTGTTCTAGTGGAGGTCTTGGTCTAGTGGAGGTCATGGTCTAGTGGAGGTCATGGTCTAGTGGAGGTCATGGTCTAGTGGTGGTCTTGGTCTAGTGGAGGTCTTGGTCTAGTGGAGGTCATGGTCTAGTGGAGGTCTTGGTCTAGTGGAGATCTTGGTCTAGTGGTGGTCTTGGTCTAGTGGTGGTCTTGGTCTAGTGGAGGTCATGGTCTAGTGGAGGTCTTGGTCTATTGGAGGTCTTGGTCTAGTGGAGGTCTTGTTCTAGTGGAGGTCTTGGTCTAGTGGTGGTCTTGGTCTAGTGGAGGTCATGGTCTAGTGGAGGTCTTGGTCTAGTGGAGGTCTTGGTCTAGTGGAGGTCTTGGTCTAGTGGAGGTCTTGGTCTAGTGGAGGTCTTGGTCTAGTGGAGGTCATGGTCTAGTGGAGGTCTTGGTCTAGTGGAGGTCTTGGTCTAGTGGAGGTCTTGGTCTAGTGGAGGTCTTGGTCTAGTGGAGGTCTTGGTCTAGTGGAGGTCATGGTCTAGTGGAGGTCTTGGTCTAGTGGAGGTCTTGGTCTAGTGGAGGTCTTGGTCTAGTGGAGGTCTTGGTCTAGTGGTGGTCTTGGTCTAGTGGAGGTCATGGTCTAGTGGAGGTCTTGGTCTAGTGGAGGTCTTGGTCTAGTGGAGGTCATGGTCTAGTGGAGGTCTTGGTCTAGTGGAGGTCTTGGTCTAGTGGAGGTCTTGGTCTAGTGCGCGGTCTTGCTCCAGATTCCGGGAGATTGGATCTCCTTTGCGGGCGTCAAGGAGCCGCTATCAACATGCGGGAGACTCCCGGAACTTCCGGGACAGTAGGGATCTCTGGATGAAGATATAAAAGGCATAAAAGGAACATGTCCTCCTGTTTGGCGCTCCCCACCTGTCAGGTCTCTATTCCCCACCAGTGGGGCGCGCCCCACACTTTGAGAACCGCTGGGTTAGAACATGTGGCCCCATCGTCAAGACAGAAGAGACTGAGTTTCTATTTTCTTTCTAGTTTCTATAGCTATTTCTTATACTCTACAGTAGTAGTTGTTTATACTTTACTGTAATAGATTTTATTTTTATTTTCTTAATTTCTTATACTCTAATAGATTTCATTTTGGTTTACATGTATTTTGTATAATATTTACAGTATTTGAGTTTTCAGCCACAGTTTGAAAATAAGAATCAATGGAATCAATAAAATTGCATCAAAGCATTTCTGATTCTATTTCCCATTCTTTGTAAGAAGGCAAATTTGACAAGAAATGGCTCTAGCATGAAAGCTACGTACAGTAATAGGATACAATAGAGATAGATAGATAGATAGATAGATAGATAGATAGATAGATAGATAGATAGATAGATAGATAGATAGATAGATAGATAGATAGATAGATAGAGATACTTTATTTATCCCGAAGGAAATTAAGGTGTCCAATAGCTTATACACAACATACATCCACATAGGCACACTGACATATGACATATGACATCCAAGCACACATACTACATAAATACAAAGAAAGATATGAATAGTGTGTCCTTACAGTAAAGTTTGGTTGTAGCATGTTTAAAGGAGTGGTGTGGAAAAAATGCAGAAAGGTGCAAAGGTATCATAGTGCCAGTGCATATTCTATATCTATTAAAGTACAACAGGCAACACAATATATCAAAAATGAATAATCATTACTTAACTATACATAGACACTCGTAAAAGTTTAAGTTATGTAAAGTTGAAAACTGTCCATACAGACAAAAGGACAGCATGGTGTATTGACCATACATGCAAGCTAGCAAAACATGACAAGCAATGGTGCACTGATTCACACTGAGTGCTGTATTCTATATTTAGTATTTAGTTGTCCACTGTGTA